>KQ991058.1:81277-92627 GCA_001598015.1 Dorcoceras hygrometricum | reverse complement strand
AGTTATGATGAAACCGCAATGAATTAAACGAACCGAATGTTCACATGGACCTGGGTATGACCCAAGTCCATTGGGCCGGTTCAAGCCCATGTACCAACTTTATTTAATTAAGTTGGGTTAGGGCCTTTACCCTAGTCTAAAAAGCTCTTGGCCGCCGCCCCCTCTCCCTCTCCTCACGCATGGCCGCCGCTTGTCGCCGCCGCCGCCGCCGCCGCCTCCCTCGCCGGAATTGTTCCGGCCAACCTTTCGAGGAGAATCCGTCCATGCTGATCTCGTCAGTCCTTCTAGTGCAGTCTGACGAAGGAGTCTCCCTTCCGGTCGTGGACCTGATTGACATAATCTACCGCCGCCTACCGTGAAGTGCCAGTTTCCCCGTGAAACTGGTCGGAGCCAGGCGCCTAGACGCCAGCAAGGTAACTGACAAAACACCCTATGAATGGTTCATATTGTGTTATTGTTGAATTGTATTGAACGTTTCCCGGCCTAATTTTATTCTTCCGCTGCCTCGCCGGGAGACGGGATCCGGATCCGCCACGGTTCTCCAACACTTAGCGCTCGAGCTGGTTTTTGCTCTTCAAAACTGATTCCAGACTTTAACTATATAGTGAACCAGATTTCTTTAATCTTCACACGATCAGACTTCTACTGTTCACTTCTTTGCGCATCAGCTGGTTATTGTTCCAGCTGGTTCTCTTTGATGTTCCAGCTGGTTCATATTCTCTTTTAGCGAGTATCACAACTGCTAATCAAATTTGGCCTCCGCCTGATCAACTGACTCAACTTTGAACGTCTCCATTGCTAATCCAGCTGCCGCTTAAATGATAAACCAAACCAGCTGAGAACTTTATCTTTTCTCCTCACGACTGGACAGATTCTGCTTCATGACATTTTTCTTCGATAGCTAGCATCTGTACACTAAGTAGAATTGTTAGAAACACAATAATAAGTTTTGTGTAATTCAAAATTCAATCTGGATCTGTTGACACAGATCCATCAATCTCTCCCTTTTTGATTTACACAAAACTTTAAATAATCAAATGCATGTTCTAGCAATTCTCTCCCTTTTTGTGGGAATCAAAAAGAGATCGAAAGCTGGTCTTCCCAAAATTTAAATCAAAGCTCTCCCTACACTGTCACAACAAAAACAACGTGACAGCAGGAGTTTTAAATTTTGGAAATCAAAACATATTTGTGGGAAGAACCAAATGCATGAACGATATAATTTTGAAAGAGCTGAAAGTGTGCTTCTGCTTTAGCTTATAATATGCAGACGAGAGATTAATAAAAACTCTCCCTCTCTTTTCTAATATAAGCTCGAATCATAATGAAGCACCAGTTGAGATTCCGCATACCAGTAAGTTTGAAAACTTATCAGAGCACTTTAAATATTGTTTCAAATAAACAAATGTGCTACCGAGTCACTCACATATGAAGAACCAGAAAGAAAATGTGACAGATAAAATCCCAGATTTTCATATCTCCTATTTCGTCCCATGTGCTTGTCACCGAGTGCCTCACTCCAGGTGAACTTATAGCACAACCGAAATAAGATCTTGGCATCCGCACGGAACTCGCGCATTCCGTGACAGTTCATCAAGAGAAAACCAGTTCTATATATAAAACAAATCATTTTAATCTGGCCTTCATAAAATAAGCTTCTCAAAAACAGTTAAACATATTTTAAAAACATAGCACATGAGTTTTAAAATGAGTGCTCGTTCAAGAACAACCTGCTCTGATACCACTTGTTAGGACCGATTTAAAGAGATAGCAAGCGCTACTGTCAAAAATTAAAAGTTTTTGCGCTGCTTAAAAGGAGGTGCAATATCTCTGGTTCTTGAACATTGAAAACAGAGCACCGGAGAAAGATCTGGTATGAAATAAAATCATGCGGAAGACACCAGAACTGAATCCTAAATTTTAAAACAACTTTGTGAAAACAGATTTCTGTAAAACCAGCATGTGAAATCTGTTTGCTATGTGCAAGTGTGATTTCTGTTATGCGTGCTAAATTAAATGCAAGTGCTGAATGAATAACAGAATATAATACACAATCGATTTTTTTATGGAAGTTCGGACTTCAATGTCCTACGTCTCCCCTTCTTCCTCCTCGGAAGGTTCCACTAGAAGATTTGATCTATACATCGTGTAATGAATCTCTGTGTGTGTGACATTTACAGTGAAAGCACAACTCTTGAATAAATGAATCTCACACACTAGGGAAATGCTTCTTCAAAAGCTAATTGAGACTCAGCAGTAGACACTCGATAAGCACTCCTCTCTAATGGCGGTTTACTGCTTCGTCTCCAGTATTATTCCCTATTTTTCTCACGAAATCATCGCACAGTCATCACGCAGAATCACCTTCATTCTTCAAATCTTCTCCCTTAAATAGCCTCTGTACAAATTCAATCCGTTGGACACAAGTTCTTCCCGTTTGAAATATGTTCTTTGAAGTACCGACAGTGAGTTGTCCTTGTGTCCTTTCTTTTGCAGGCTTTTTGTCGTCTTCAACATTTGAAATAAGCTCAGCAGTTGATATCCAGCTTTAGTGAATCTTCATAATATACTTCGTCAACTGCTTCGCTACTGATTGTATCTTTAACTACTGCATCTGGTTGTTTCCTTCAACTTCTTTTCGTCTGGATTCTTTGTCGACTGGTTTGAAACTCTTCACTACGTCTGCTTTTCCTGCGTCTGGATTTCCTGTCGACTGGATATGCAAAACACTGTAGCCTGCGACTGGGTACACTGTAGCTTGCGACTGTTTGACCAGCTGGTGAAGAAATGCTTGCAGCTGGTTGTCGATACGTTGGTCGTGAAATGCTTGCGACTGGATTAACCAACGACTGGTTAGATCAAACGCTGTCGTTTTAACTTATCCAAACAACATTGTTTGCTGTACATCCTCGACTGGTTGAATATAACACTGTAGCTCTCGTCTGGATGTACTGTATCTTGCGTCTGGATTGTACAAACTACTGTAGCTACCTGCTGGTTTCCTTTGCAAAATCCATCGACTGAACCTTAGCGCGAAGGCAAAATGCTGTCGTATCCATTTAGCTAAATGACATCGTTTTGCTATCGCTTACTTAAAATACCATCGACTGGTTCTACTGTAGCTCACTGTTGATTGTGATGACATCACTGCTGACGTCATCATCGTTGATCCAGCTCTTTCGCTTCTTGTCAACTGCTGATTGTGATGACATCACTGCTGACATCATCATCGCTGATTCCAGATTCCTCTTAGCGCTCCAGCTGGTTTTTGCTCTTCAAAACTGATTCCATACTTTAACTATATAGTGAACCAGATTTCTTTAATCTTCACACGATCAGACTTCTACTGTTCACTTCTTTGCGCATCAGATGGTTCTTATTGTTCCAGCTGGTTCTCTTTGATGTTCCAGCTGGTTCATATTCTCTTTTAGCGAGTATCACAACTGCTAATCAAATTTGGCCTCCGCCTGATTACGAACAACTGACTCAACTTTGGACGTCTCCATTGCTAATCCAGCTGCCGTTTAAATGATAAACCAAACCAGCTGAGAACTTTATCTTTTCTCCTCACGATTGGAAAGATGCTGCTTCATGACATTTTTCTTCGATAGCTAGCATCTGTACACTAAGTAGAATTGTTAGAAACACAATAATAAGTTTTGTGTAATTAAAAATTCAATCTGGATCTGTTGACACGGATCCATCACGTTTACCGACTTAGTTGGGGTCATCAGGTGGCGGGATTGGGTGAGGTCCCGATGCATGTAGGATTCGATGCTTCGTTGTCAAGGATTCACCGCTCGCCTTTGTGCGTGGATATCCTATGCTATCTGAGGAGATAATAGTGTGATAAATCTCTGGCCAGATACTAGATGTGTTTTAGGTAAATGGGTTTACCTAGTAACACACGCGATGTCACTATTTGATCTCCAAGATGTATGCATGGTTATTGGATCTCTAGCGACTCTCGATTTACCAATGATCGTTGATCTGATCGGGATATATGTGTTGAAAGGACCGTACTGTACGCTAACCATGACTGACTGGTTCTTGCAGGCACTATCAGTGATACCTAGGGGATCATGGGGCGATGTTGCTAGGCACTTTACCATGATCCGATGGGCTAGTCCGAAAATGTAGTTTCGGAGTCACACATGTTGTGGGCCCACGGATAGTTGTATCCCTGAACCATTGAGGGTCACACAAGTACTGGTTTCACGATTCCCGCACGAAAACTGAGCTCAATTTGTTGAGCATAGGATGAGGAAGGATGGAAGTGTGACTTCCTAAAAGTCAACAGGGGTCAAAATGCAATTTCCCCAAAGTTTGGGCTAGTTTGACTATTATGATGAAGCCACGGTGATAGACTTGAACCGAATGTTCATATGGACCTGGGCTCGCCCCAGGCCCATTGGGCTGGTCCAAGCCCATCACATGTCTATATATATATGTACTAGGCTAGGGTTACATACACAACAACTCTACACTCCAAACCCTTGAGCACTAGTCGCCCGTCTCCCTCCATTCTCCCTCACGGCCACCGCCCACCTTGCGCCGCCGTCCGTTGCCGTCGTGGTTGGACTTGTTCCGACCACCTCGATGAGGAGATTTCGTCCGTGATAAATTCATCACGTTTTCTAGTGTAGACTGACGAAGGAATCGTGATTTCAGTCGTGGATCGGATTCGGAGAACGACAACCGCCAACCGTTGAAGTGCCGATTTCCTCGTGAAATTGGTCGGAGCCAGGTGCCTAGACGCCAGCAAGGTACCAATAGAACACCCTATGGATGTTTTATTGCCTTTATTATTATGTATTGACCGTTCCCGGTGCAAATTTTAAATCTTCCGCTGCGCCCCGGGAGCGGGATCCGGATCCGCCGCTGCGCCAACAGTTCAGCCGATAGCTGGGCGTAGTTTTCAACTTGTGACAGAAGTGATGCCTTCTTTCCAATCTCCTCAAGTGTCGCAACAGTCGAATCGTCAGAGGTTCAAGCATCGAGGGAAATAGTTTAAGAAGCGTTCGAACTTGAGTTCTTCTGTATCAGTGTGTTCTGGTGGCAGTGGCTCCGGAGGATGAGTGACTTGTGGACAGTGTGGAGGTCGTCATATGACTTCGCAGTGTCGTGGAGTTCAGGGTCTTTGCCATAACTGTGGGCAGCCTGACATTTTGCTCGAGTGTGTCCGGCTGGAGGACAGTCTTTGAGTCAGTCGCAGCAAGGTTCAGCTGGTGGTTCTTCGCAGAGATCGCAACCTTTTGCTCAGCCCAACGTTCTGGATTCCAACCCCGTGAATCGTCTAGGTTTGGTGGACCTTCGAGACCTCAGTTTCCGGGACTGCAGCAGGCTCAGGTGAACGCCTTGACGAGTGAGCAAGCTGCTGATATGCCTGAGAGGATTATTACAGGTACTTGTGCTAAGCCTGACATTTTGCTCGAGTGTGTCCGGCTGGAGGACAGTCTTTGAGTCAGTCGCAGCAAGGTTCAGCTGGTGGTTCTTCGCAGAGATCGCAACCTTTTGCTCAGCCCAACGTTCTGGATTCCAACCCCGTGAATCGTCTAGGTTTGGTGGACCTTCGAGACCTCAGTTTCCGGGACTGCAGCAGGCTCAGGTGAACGCCTTGACGAGTGAGCAAGCTGCTGATATGCCTGAGAGGATTATTACAGGTACTTGTGCTATCTTGATTTTCTTGCACGAGTTTTGTTTGATACTGGAGCATCACACTCCTTTATTTCTGAGTTGTTTGTGTATGGGTGTGGGTTGAGTTCTTCCCCACTGTGTGATGTTGTCTCTGTATCTACCCCTGCTGGAGTGAGTTTGTTGTCCCGTGAGGTGGTGTTGGATTGTGTTCCTAGGTTTGATGAGCATGTGTTAATGACTAATTTGATTGTCCTGGAGATTAGAGATTTTGATTGTATCTTGGGAATGGACGTGTTGTCCAGTTATAGAGTGACAGTGGATTGTTTTCATGGTGTAGTGAGATTTAGGCCTAATTTGGAGAGAAATGGGATTTCTATGGTGCTGATTCGCGACCTAAGATTCCTTTTGTGTCTGCCATGGAGATGTTTAGTTTGTTGTCGCTAGAGAATTCAGGGTTTATGATCTATGCCTTGGATGTTTCCCGAGTATCACGAGTAGAGTTGAGCGATGTTCCGATTGCTCGAGAGTTTCCTGACGTGTTTCCGGATGATATTCATGGATTCCCTACGAGACGAGAGATTGACTTCAGTATAGAGTTGGTGCCAGGGACAGCCCCGATTTCTAGAGCTCCGTACCGGTTGGCGCCAGCTGAGGTGAAGGAACTCAAACAGCAGTTGTGTGATCTGTTAGAGAAGGGCTTCATTAGACCGAGTATGTCTCCCTAGGGAGCTCCGATTCTTTTTGTGAATAAGAAGGATGGATCTATGAGGATGTGTGTGGATTTTTGACAGTTGAACAAAGCGACGATTAAGAACAAGTATCCGTTGCCGAGGATTGATGACTTGTTTGACCAGTTGCAGGGATCAGATGTATACTCCAAGATTGATCTACGGTCTGGTTATCATCAGTTGCGGATCAGGGACACTGATGTTGCGAAGACGGATTTTAGGACTAGATATGGGCATTATGAGTTTTTGGTGATGCCTTTTGGATTGACGAATGCTCCTGCTGTCTTCATGGATTTGATGAATCGCATCTTCAGTGAGTATATCGATCGTTTTGTGATTGTCTTCATAGATGACACCCTGGTGTATTCAAAGAACTTTAGAAAGCACAAAGAGCACTTGAGATTGGTTTTACAGAAACTGAGAAACTCACAGCTGTATGCGAAATTCAGCAAGTGTGAATTCTGGCTGGATAGAGTTGTCATTTTGGGTCATGTCATTTCAGCGCAAGGAATTTCCGTGGATCCGAGTAAGATCGAAGCAGTTTTTAACTAGGAGTGACCTAGGAGTGTTACTGAGATCCATAGTTTCTTGGGTTTGGCTGGATATTATAGGCGTTTTATTGAGAAGTTCTCTTCGATAGCTAGACCGATGACTCCGTTGACCCAGAAATATAGGAAGTTTGTTTGGACTGATGAATGTGAGTCGAGTTTCCAGTTGCTTAAGGAGAAGTTGACTACTGCTCCTGTGTTAGCTTTGCCTTCGGGTTTTGGAGGTTTTGTAGTTTGCTCCGATGCTTCTCTGAGTGGTTTAGGATGCATGTTGATGCAGAACGGGTGCGTGATAGCCTATGCTGTTGGGGATCCGGATCCGCCCCCCGGTCAGGCAGCGGAAGAACAAAAATATAGAACCGGGAGGCGATCAATACGAAAAACAAATCAACATTCTACGACATTCATAGGATGTTTAGCGTGTTACCTCGCTGGCACTTGTGCCTGGCTCCAACCGGTGTTTCAAGAACCCGGCTCTTCTCGGTATATTGCGGTAGAAACGCCAATCCGGTCCACGACCAGATCCGAGACTCCTTCGTCAGACTTCACTAGAAGTCCTGACGAGATCAGCACGATCGGATTCTCCTCGAAAAACTAGGCCGGAACAAATTCCGGCGAAGTTGCGGCGGCGGCGGCGGCGGCGGCGAGAGGGAAGGAGGCGGCGTGCACTTAGGATTAGGGTTTTTGGATTTGAGTTGTGTTGTGAGACTTAGTCATTAAGTCTAATAATCACAATTATATAGACTTGACAATGGACTTGGACCGGCCCATCGGGCCCGGGTCCAAATGACGATATCCATTGCTGCGACTTCATCGTAACTCCGATCGCCGATCAGATCAGACCGATCGATTCAGTTTCCAAAACTGAATGTTATGATATGAAAAACAATTTTTCAGATCATCTAACCCTAAATAGCAAAATGACCGTTTTGCCCCTCAACAGAGTCAAATCCCGATTTGACCCCTGTTGACTTTTAGGAAGTCGCACTTCCCAAAATCCTCTTCTCGTGCTCAACACATTGAGCTGAGTATCCGTGTGGAAATCTCGAATCCAATACTTGTGTGACCCTCAATGGTTCAGGGATACAGCTAGCCGTGGGCCCACAACCATTGTGGCTCCGGAATCACAATTCCGGACCTGCCCAACGGATCATGGTAAAGTGTCTAGCAACATCGCCCCATGATCCCCTAGGTATCACTGATAGTGCCTGCAAGAACCAGTCGGTCGTGGTTAGCGTACTGTACGGTCCTTTCAATCCATATATCCCGATCAGATCAGCGACCATTGGTAAATCGAGAGTCGCTAGAGATCCGATAGCTATGCATACATCTTGGAGATCAAATAGTGACATCGCGAGTGTAACTAGGTAAACACATTTACCTAAAACACTTCTAGTACTCTGGCCAGAGATTTGCACACTATTATCCCCTCAGATATCATAGGATATCCACGCATGTCTGCGAGCGGTGAATCCTCGACAACGATGCATCGACTCCTACATGCATCGGGGTCTCACCCAATCCCGACGCCTTATGACCCCAAGTGAGTCGGCAAACGGGTCAAAGTGAGACGCCTATCATGTAGAGTCTCAATGACGTTTCGAGTCGTGAGGACTAATCAGTACAACCAAGACCTCGGACTTATCCACTCGACAAATGGTAACCACTTGGAAAGTACGAAGGAGGGTAGTTCGATAGATCACCAGGTCACTATCTATCTGCATGCTCAGAACATCACAATCTTATCCTCATTTTGACGGCCCAATCGACTAGGAACTCGTTTAGAGTACACAGCGACTATTAGGTGTGTTTCATGATAGCCGTCATACCCACTATCACATCTAACATACGCTTTAGTGTAATCTAGGTCTTTACTCAACACAATTGTAAATCATTACACACATAATGAAAGTAAAGAATGCCATATAAATAATGCGAATATTATATATAAAGATCTTTTGTACAAGAGTCAATGAAAACCCACATGCCACAAGTTGGCTAGTTGGGCATCTACTCTAACAATCTTCCACTTGTCCTAAAGCCAACTACTCATAAGACGCAGTCCCATTGTTTCACGATGTTTTTCAAACAACGGTCCAGGCAAGGGCTTCGTAAGTGGATCAGCAACGTTGTCCGCAGAGGCGACTCTCTCAACTGCTATGTCGCCCCTAGCCACAATATCCCGGATTATGTGGTATTTCCTCAGTATGTGTTTGGATCTTTGGTGAGACCTAGGCTCCTTTGCTTGCGCAACGGCACCCGTGTTGTCGCATTACACCAGGACTGGACCAACTCCATTAGGAATGACGCCCAACTCTTGGACGAAATTCCTTATCCAAACGGCCTCCTTAGCAGCAGCTGATGCTGCAATGTACTCAGCCTCAGTGGTTGAATCCGCGATGGTGTCTTGCTTGGAACTCTTCCAAGAGACAGCACCACCATTGAGCATGAATACAAATCCAGAGGTTGATTTCGAATCATCCACGTCACACTGGAAGCTAGAATCAGTGTAACCTTCCAGTTTCGGTTCACCACCCCCGTAGACCATGAACATATTCTTAGTCCTTCGCAAGTACTTAAGAATATCCTTCACGGCCTTCCAATGTAATTGGCCGGGGTTGGCCTGGTAGCGGCTCGTGACACTCAGAGCATACGCGACGTCTGGTCTAGTTGAGATCATGTCATACATAATACTACCTATAGCCGAGGCATATGGTACACGTGCCATATTCTCTATCTCCTCATCAGTCTTTGGACACATAGACTTGGATAGAGTGACCCCGTGGCACATAGGTAGGTGTCCTCTCTTGGACTCCTCCATAGAGAACCTCTTAAGTACGGTATCGATGTAGGTAGCTTGGGTGAGTCCGAGTATCCGTTTAGATCTATCCCGATAGATCTGTATTCCAAGAATATAGGATGCTTCACCCATGTCCTTCATCGAAAATCTGCTAGACAACCATACTTTAGTTGACTGCAACATTCCTACATCATTCCCAATGAGTAGAATGTCATCAACATAAAGTACGAGAAACGTCACAGCACTTTTAACTACCTTCTTATAGACACACGGCTCCTCGGGATTCTTGATGAAACCAAATTCCTTAATTGTTTCATCGAATCTCAGGTTCCAACTTCTCGATGCCTGTTTGAGACCGTAAATCGATCTCTGAAGCTTGCATACCTTATGCTCGCTTCCAACATATGTGAAACCCTCAGGCTGCATCATATAGATCTCTTCCTTAATGTTTCCATTAAGGAACGCAGTTTTCACATCCATTTGCCATATCTCATAGTCGTACCATGCGGCTATGGCTAACAATATTCTAATTGACTTGAACATAGCGACGGGCGAGAAGGTTTCATCGTAGTCAACACCTTGCCTTTGAGTGTAACCTTTCGCGACCAGTCGTGCCTTGAAGGTCATTACCTTTCCATCAGGCCCAAGTTTCCTCTTGTACACCCATTTGCACCCAATAGGAACGATTCCTTCGGGAGGGTCAACGAGAGTCCAAACTTGGTTAGCATGCATTGAGTCAAGCTCGGACTGCATTGCTTCAAGCCATAAATTAGAATCAGCATCAGAAATTGCCTCCTTGAAAGTTCTTGGATCAGATCCAACAACTTGATCACCTTGATCATCTTCAAGGAGAAAACCATATCTGTCTGGAGCTCTAGGAATCCTTTCGGATCTCCTAGGTGCGACCATATCTGGTACTGGCTCAGTAGGTGCGGGAGATTCACTTGGTACTTCGATTGGTTCTCGAACCTCTTCGAGTTCTACTATTCTGCCCTTTCTATCAAGTAGAAATTCCCTTTCCATAAAGGTGGCATTCCTAGAGACAAGCACTTTTGTCTCGCTGGGACAGTAGAAAATGTATCCAATGGAGTTCTTTGGATAGCCAATGAAGTAGCATAAGATGGATCTCGTATCCAGCTTATCTCCCACTGTCTGCTTCACGTAAGCAGGACATCCCCAAATCCTCAAAAATGAGTACTTGGGCGGTTTGCCCGTCCATATCTCATACGGAGTTTTATCCACTGCCTTGGTGTGGACATTGTTCAACAACATTACCGCCGTTTCGAGCGCAAAGCCCCAAAACGAGGTCGGAAGCTCAGTGAAGCTCATCATAGATCGAACCATGTCCAACAAGGTCCGATTACAACGCGCCGCTACACCATTGAGCTGTGGTGTGGCCGGAGGGGTCCACTGTGAGAGAATCCAATTCTCTTTCAGATAGTCTTGAAACTCAGTACTTAAGTATTCACCACCTCGATCAGATCGAAGTGCCTCAATACTTTTGCCCAACTGATTTTCTACTTCAGCCTTGAATCCTGGAACCTTTCAAAGGATTCAGACTTGTACTGGGATGTGTTTTAGGTAAATGGATTTACCTAGTTACACTCGCGATGTCACTATTTGATCTCCAAGATGTA
>KQ991058.1:0-27633 GCA_001598015.1 Dorcoceras hygrometricum | reverse complement strand
AATCCGATCGTGCTGATCTCGTCCGGACTTCTAGTGCAGTCTGACGAAGGAGCCTCGAATCTGGTCGTGGACCGGATTGACGAATCTACCGCAATCAACCGAGAAGCGCCGGGTTCTTGAAACACCGGTTGGAGCCAGGCACAAGTGCCAGACAGGTGACCTGCTAAACACCCTATGTATGTTGATACGTAGATCTGTTTTGATTATTCGTATTGATCGCATCCCGGTCAATTTTTTTTGTTCTTCCGCTGCCTGCCGGGGTGCGGATCCGGACCAATCCCAACACTTACTAAGAATGCAGCTGATATACGCAACTTCTTAGGCTTGGTGGATTATTATCGAAAGTTTATCAAGGGCTTCTCCATCACAGTGTCCTTGACAGCTCTAAAAAAGAATAATGATAAGTTTTTATCGGGATATGACTGTCAGAGGAGCTTCCAGGCATTAAATCAGGCTCTTACTACATCACCAGTGTTCGCAATGCCATCAGGGCAAGGAGATTTTGTGTTGTATACATATGCTTCTAAACTTGGATTGGGTGCAGTGCTGCTGCAAAGTGACCAGTGATCACTTGCGCATCTAGGCAGTTGAAGGTGCATGAGAAGAATTACCCGATGCATGATTTGAATTTGGCGGCATTGGTGTTTGTGTTGAAGATCTGGAGGCACTACTTATATGGCAAGAAGAAGATCGACACTGATCACAAGAGCCTCAATTACTTTTTCATACAGAATGAGTTGACTATGTGTCATAGGAGGTGGCTAGAATTGGTCAAGGACTAAAATTGTGGCATTAGCTACCACCAGGGGATGGCTAATGTTGTCGCTGATGCATTGAGTAGGAAGACAACAATACTGGTGTAGATAGCAGTGTGGAGACCACTTCAGATAGAGATTCAGAATTTTGGCCTTGAGATTTATACTTCGGACGACATGTAACACCCTGAAAATCCGTAAATCCACGAGTTATTTAATTTTTTTTGAAGGGATTAAACTACTATTTTCTATTTAACATTGCAGTTTTCGCCTGAGCTGAGTTCTTCGGTTTTTAACCTGGGAGGTTCGCAAACGGTTCCAGCGAGAGTAAACCCAAGCATGGTTCAGCTTTAAAAAAATTATAATAATTTCTTTTAGCAAAATGATTACTTTCGGCACGCCTACAACATCATTAAGCAAATTAATTGCTGTCAGCATGCTTAAAACATTTGTAATGATTACTGTTGGCATGTGGGATAGGGCAACTCCCGCATGATTTAATTGCTTCATTAAGGCGTGGGGTGTACTTTTCTAAACCATAAAACAACCAAAATATTTTCTCTAGAGTAAGCATTTCCATCGTGTTCGTGGGATAGTCAAGCCGGATCTGTTCTCTGCAACCCGCCGTTCAGCTAAAGGCAAGTAAACTCTGTTTCTTGCTGCTTCTATGAAAGCATATTATTGTTCGATTTTTTCTACATGTTGTTTGATTTCTGTTGCGTTCTGTTTCAGAGTTTTGAGTTATGTTTAAAGATTTTTGAATGATTTTAGGATCTTACGCTTTCAGTGGTTTTGAAAATGGTTTTTACAGTTCCCAAATGTTTTACTATGGAGTTTCTATGACAGTCAGAGCTGTCATAATTTTTAAAATGTCTAGGGTGTACGTATGTAGCTTCATAGTAGACTTCTCTATGTAGAGAATAAGTTGTGATGGATGGTTAGGGATGAGGTTCTGAGCTGACGGGCGGAGCTAGTCTGGTTAGAGTTTAGCTCTGGTATCTGATAAGCTTAGCTATTTGGTTCGGACTTCTCCAAGCTGTTTTTAGTACTCGTGATGGATAGCTAAGGATGAGGTTTTGAGCTGATAGGCAAGCTAGTCTAACTGGAACGCTGCTCTTATCTGATAATCTTAGCTAATCGATTCGAGCTTCTCCAAGCTGTTTCACTGGATAGCTAAGGACGAGGTTCTGAGCAATAGGCAAAGTCGGTCTAATTGTCACGAATGGAATCTCCTTGCCAAGATGGCCGGAATCGGGTCCGGCGACACATGGCAACGACGGCGGCGACCGCGACGGAAGGAGACCGAGAGTGGTGGGAGGGAAGAGGAGAGTTATGAGTCAATAATCAGGTTATGAATGTGACTCCTCATTGCCATATTTATAGGTAGAGGGATAAAGTTTGAGTTGGACACATTCGGTTCAACTCAAACAGTGAACATTCGGTTCAACTCAAACTCTGAACATTCAGTTCAAGTCAAACTATTAACATTCATTTCGACTCCCTCGATTGTGGTCCCATCATAATTTGGATCGATGATCAGATATCACCGATGTGATCATTTTACAAAACTAATCATTATGATGTAAAATCAAATTTTCGGACCACTAAATCTATTTGTGGTAGGTTTACTCCCATTAGCTAAATATGGAAGTCCTACTCCCTTAGCTAATTTTGGAAGTCATACTCCCAACATTCCTCCTACTATACTCAACATTTTAATATCAAGTAAATATTGAGGCTTCATGAGATTTCGGTTTCCATTGTATTAGATAAGGACCCAAGGTTCACATCTTTGTTCTGGAAGAGCTTACATCGAACCATGGGAACCAAGCTAGCCTTCAGCACTGAGAGAGTGATCCAGACACTGGAAGATCTGCTTCGTGCGTGCACAATCGATTTTGCTAAAAGATGGATTCAAAGCTTATTTTGGTGGAATTCACTTACAATACAGTTACCAAGATTTGACAAAGATGGCCCCTTACGAAGGCCTGTATGGGCAAAAGTGTAACGACCCGTACTTTTCTTAGAAAAGTTTAAAAGTTTTGGGGTTCAATTGTAAGTCGTAAAAATTTCAAACATCTAATTACTTTGGTCGCTACTAATTCTTTGGAATGAAATATGAATATCATTCGAACTCTCAACGTAAATAAGAATCAAATACTATAATGAAAGGGGCGGAAAAGAGAAATCTGATAACATGAAACAAAATGGCTATATTTCTTCAACGTGAAGTCTAAACAGATTTCTATACAATAAATAAACTAGAAATCTGACATAGTATATACAATGGCCAAAATGTTTTGTACATTACTATATAATTCAAAACATGAAATCTGGAACGGAAAGAAAAAAACGCTGAAGGCTGGTGTCCACGATAAACACTCCCTTCCTTTCTGTTCATTCCCCTCCAGCTCCTAACTGCTCATTACCTGCACTCAATGAAAACTAGTGAGCCAAAGGCCCAGCAGGTAAAGTCTGGAAAATAACGAAAGAAAATCATACAATCGTTCACTAGCTGATACATACTGGAGTCTGAAACTTTAAATATGCTTAAGAATAAGCAAGCGTAGTACATAACTGTGAAGTTGAAAGTAAATGAAAACATAAAACATGAATCAATTCTGAAAACATTTTCTTTAAACATACGTTAGAGCTGTGATTAAAATCACACTTGGGCTCTTCATTTTCTTTATGAAATTATGACAACACTTTAAACATTTGGTCCATTTCGTGTGATCAAACTCCTGGTATCAGTCTTAGCACTATTGCGCATTGTTGAAGGGGTATATAGATCCGTCGATCCATAATCCTGATCCTTCCTTGGGTTTTGAAGGGGTATACAGTTCGTCAACCATAATCCTGATCCTTCCTGGGGACCCTTTTTGGTTGTCATATCTTAAAACATTTCTTAAAACCTTCTGCTCTTTCTTTCTTTCGTGAAATCTGTTTTCTTTCTCTTTGTGCGTTTACTGGTTTTCTTTTGTATAATGATGTTCTGGAACAGTAAAGGATTTCTCTGGAATCTTGCGAAAATGAAAACTGAACAAAAAATACTACTTGAATCTGATTAATTGAATCGAATAAATCTCTTGAAATGATTCGGAATTGAATAAGGATTCCAAATCTATGCTTTTTGTCTCAATCGAAGTGTTAGAGTAGATGCCCAACTAGCCAACTTGTGGCGTGTGGGTTTTATAGACTCTTGTATATGACGATCTTTATATATGATATTCGCATTTTGTTTATGGCGTTCTTTATTTTCATTATGATTATAATGTTAACAATTGTGTTGGATAAAGACCTAGAATGCACCATAGTGTATGTTAGATGTGATAGTGGGTATGACGGCTATCATGAAACACATCTAATAGTCACTGTGCATTCTGAATACGTTCCTAATCGATTGGGCCGTCAAAATGAGGATAAGGCCGCCCGAGCTTGAGACTAGCATCTGCGATGCGAAGTACCATGTTTCATTGGTAGGGAATATTGTGATGTTCTGAGCATGCAGATGGATAGTGACCTGGTGATCTATCGAACTACCCTCGTTCGAACTTTCCAAGTGGTTACCATTTGTCGAGTGGAAAAGTCCGAGGTCTTGGTTGTACTGATTAGTCCTCACTACTCGAAACGTCATTGAGACTCTACATGATAGGCGTCTCACTTTGACCCGTTTGCCGACTCACTTGGGGTCATTGGGCGGCGGGATTGGGTGAGGTCCCGATGCATGTAGGAGTCAATGCTTCGTTGTCGAGGATTCACCGCTCTCTTACATGCGTGGATATCCTATGCTATCTGAGGAGATAATAGTGTATAAATCTCTGGTCAGAGTACTAGTTACACTCACGATGTCACTATTCGATCTCCAAGATGTATGCTATCGGATCTCTAGCGACTTTCGATTTACCAATGGTCGTTGATCTGATCGGGATATATGTGTTGAAAGGACCGTACTGTACGCTAACCACGACCAACTAGTTCTTGCAGGCACTATCAGTGATACCTAGGGGATCATGGGGCGATGTTGCTAGGCGCTTTACCATGATCCGTTGGGCAAGTCCGAAATTGTGATTTCGGAGCCGCAATGGTTGTGGGCCCACGGCTAGCTGTATCCCTGAACCATTGAGGGTCACACAAGTACTGGATTCAAGATTCCCGCACGGAAACTGAGCTCAATGTATTGAGTACTTGAGGAGGATTTTAGGGAGTGCGACTTCCTAAAAGTCAATAGGGGTCAAATTGCGATTTCCCACTGTTGAGGGGCAAAACTGTCATTTTGGACTAGATATCTGAAAAATTGTTTTTCGCATCATAACGTTCAGTTTTGGAAACTGAGTCGATCGGTCCGATCTGATCATCGATCGGAGTTATGATAAAACCGCAGTGAATTAAATGAACCGAATGTTCATATGGACTTGGGCCTGACCCAAGTCCAATGGGCCGGTTCAAGCCCATGTATATTTAATATATACAGTCTTGTACTTAGGGTTTAATCACTACAACATATTACCCTAACCCTAGACCTAAGTGTTCGGCCGCCCCCTCCTCCAAAGCCTCACGCCGCCGCCGCCGGTTCCCACGCGCCACCGTCGGCCGCCGCCGTCCGCCGCCCCGTGATCGGACTTGTTTCGATCACCACGACGAGGAGTTTCCGTCCGTGCTGAATTTTTCAGTCCTTCTAGTGTAGGCTGACGAAGGAATCGTATTTCCGGTCGTGGACCTGATTGACGATCTACCGCCGCCTACCGTTTGAAGTGCCGGTTTCCTCGTGATACTGGTCGGAGCCAGGCGCCTAGACGCCAGCAAGGTGACTAATCTATGAACACCCTCCCCTATGTATGTTTGTAGATTTTTATTGATGTATTGAATGCTTTCCGGGGCTATTTTTGATTTCCGCTGCGCCCCTGGGAAGTGGGATCCGGATCCGCCACCGTATGCCAACAAATGGACCAAATGAACAAGCAAGCACACAATGGCTCTTGACGAGAAGAATAGAGCCGAGCTGGTAAACCAGATCAGGGAAGAGAAAACCTGATCAAGGACCCCAGAAGCTGGATGCTTATGGGGAAGATGATGATGAAGTTGTTGAGACAGGAGTCAGTGATCGTGAACAATGTCGACGCCTGTGATGACGTGAAGGCGGAGATATGAAGGAAGACTCCTGTAGTAAGCAACCAGCTGGAAAGGAAACCAACTGAGAAACCAGCTCAGAGAAGAGACCTGCTGAGTATGATGAACAAGGAGACTCAAAGAAGCTCAAGATCAGGAAAGAACGGAACAAAGATCATCTCAAGAGCAGATGAGAAGAGAGCTTTGAACAAGAGCAGAGAATAAAGGAGCTCTGAACAGCTCAACGCAATATACAAACCGGAATGGAGCAAAGTTGTTCAAGGCTAAACCAGCTCGAATAGCATATCTATAGATGATAACATTTCTACGAGCTGGTATACAAAAGCAAGCTGGTTAAGGTCAAATCAGCTCAGCCAACAGAGTAGAAGCTGAGTTCAAGAGCAGAAGTTGGACAAAACGACAAGAAAAGTGATTTGAACACACAACATTACGCAGACTAATTTTCAGTGTTCAAATCGATTTGCTGTGTTGTCCTCTCAGAACAGTGCTCACATGCTAAAAGCCGAAAAGCCTGCAGACGCATTTATGGACAAAGGACGCAAACTACAAAAATGTCAAAAGAATTTTCAAACGGCTACTACTTTGTGTCCAACAGATTAAACTCTGTATCAGGCTATAAATATCAAGAGCACGCACAGATGAAGAGATGATGATGAAAAGCGGAGAAGTGTTGTGCAAATGCAGAACAGAAAAACAAAGAAATGCACAACACATAGCAGTGCTTGTCGCAAGTTTGCACACTCTGTGACAGCTAGTGTGCAAGCTGATTCAGTGCCTAGGTGTGAGCTAATGCATTAATGGACTTCAAAGAACAATCAAGTCGACAGCACAAGCCCTAGGAAGACAATGAATAACCAGCTCAGATAGGAGCACTTCTCAGTGTGTGAGATTCTATCTTTGAGATATTGAGCGTACACAGTAATCTCACACACGATTCTCTCATATATTCGAGAGTTGAACGAAACAAAAAAATGAGTGAATCAAATTAAAATCTCTCCATTGTAGTCTTTGGACAGAGACGTTAAACAAGTCTAGTTGTCTTTCGTACGGAGACGTTAAAGAAGTGTGTTTTGCCTTTCTCACTGAGGCATAAAAGAAGTGATGTTAGACACACAGCTTGCAGGCTTAGTGTGCAATGATGTGGCTAGGAGTTCTTGTGGCTGCTGGTCGTAGGAGTGGGTTGCAGCGAAGGGTAACTGTAATCAAAGCCTTCTAGTGGATCCTTCCGATTGTGGAAGAAGGGGGAGACGTAAGAGATTGAGCTTCGAACTTCCATAAACAAATTGCAGCATATTTCTTTACTTATTTTTGCATTTACATTCACGCATTCCATATTTGTTTACAACACATAAAATTGTTTGAAGGCTTTCGAACATAAGAGTTCAGTTTGAGTTATTTCCGCATGATTTTAATTCATTACTCAATCTGTATCTCGGTGCACAAGTATTCAAGAACACTAAGCTATTGCAGCTCAAACTTCAAGGAACCAGATCGTTTGTGTTAAACCAGCTCGTAGAGTCGCTGGTAATCCGGACCAGCTCGCAGACCTATTGGTCCAGCCTCATGCCGATCTACTTTCGCAGTTGCATGCTGGTTTTCAACTTGTAAATTTTTAAATGCACGTAACTTACGGGTTTGGTGTTTGGGCTGTGTGAGAGTCTACGTGAGTTATGGCAGAGATCATGAACACCCCATGTTTTCGATCCCAACAATTGGTATCAAAGCGCTTTTTTGCGATCTGGTACCCCGTGTGACGGGACCAACAATTGGTATTAGAGCAGGTTGTTCTTGAATAGTGCATTTTTCTTCGAAAATTTGTAAACAGTTTTAAAAATATGTCTGCTCTGATAGTCATTCAAAATCTTGTCTATGCTGTTAAAGCTTTCAAAACTCATTTTATATGGATAGTGGAGGAATGTCTATTGTATTGCAGAGCAGTTTCTCGAAAGAAAATTGCAGCAATATCTGTTACGACGAGCTGACAGATTGCGCGAGGTCTGTGGACGCCAAGATCTCTAGGGCTGGCGAGGCTAAGTCTTAGGGAAAAATGGAAGAAGTTCTGTAAATTGAATCTTCTATTGCACCTCTGATCTAAATGAATGAGAACCTTTGAGTAGCATAGACTCTGTGTTCAAAATCTCATGCACTTGATTTTACAAAATATCTTCCCTCGAAAAATGCTTTTGTTTTCAAAATAAAATAACCCCATGCTCTGTTTAGGGGGAGTTTTATTTTAAACATTACGGAGGAGACTTGATTTCGAAACCTTTTTGATTCCCAGAAGAAGTTCTGTAAATTGAATCTTCTATTGCACCTCTGATCTAAATGAATGAGAACCTTTGAGTAGCATAGACTCTGTGTTCAAAATCTCATGCACTTGATTTTACAAAATATCTTCCCTCGAAAAATGCTTTTGTTTTCAAAATAAAATAACCCCATGCTCTGTTTAGGGGGAGTTTTATTTTAAACATTACGGAGGAGACTTGATTTCGAAACCTTTTTGATTCCCACAAAAAGGGGGAGAAATGTTTTTGAACATAAACATACCTGCATATGTTTATTCAGATTTTGTGTAAATCAAAAAGGGGGAGATTGTTGGATCTGTTTATACAGATCAGAATCTAAGTTTTGATTCACACAAAATCTACTATTATTTGACTAATGACTTTTGTGAAATGTGCAGTGCACTTGATTGAAGAAAAAGGGAGATGTTCAAGTTGGAACAGTAAGGGGACGCCCAAGCTGGTCGAGCAAAGAACATCTAAGTTGGAACGGTGAGGGGACGCCCAAGCTGGTCCAACATAGGATGCTATGCAGGTTCTGCAGGAATCCAGAGAGCAGGATGTTAGAGTAGGTGCCCAACTAGCCAACTTGTGGCGTGTGGGTTCTTGTTGACTCTATGTAAAAAGATCTTTATTTATGAAATTCACATTCTTTTATGAAATTCTTTATCTTCATTATTATGGTTACAATTGTTGGATAAAGACCTTGAATACACTATAGTGTATCTTAGATGTGATAGTGGATTTGATGGCTATCATGAAACACATCTAATAGTCACTGTGTATTCTAAACTAGTTCCTAGTCGATTGGACCGTCCAAAAGAGGATAAGGGCCTCCTGAGCTTGCGACTAGCATCTGCGATGCGAAGTACCACGTTTCATTGGTAGGGAACATAGTGATGTTCTGAGCATGCATATGGATAGTGACCTGGTGATCTATCGAACTACCCTCGTTCGGACTTTCCAAGTGGTTATCATTTGTCGAGTGGATTAAGTCCGAGGTCTTTGTTGTACAGATTAGTCCTTATTACTCGAAACGTCATTGAGACTCTATATGATAGGTGCCTAACTTTGACCCGTTTATCGACTCAATTTGGGTCATCAGGTGGCGTGGTTGGGTGAGGTTCCGATGTATGTAGGAGTCGATGCTTCGTTGTCGAGGATTCACCGCTCGTCCTTGTGCGTGGATATCCTATGCCAGAGTACTAGATGTGTTTTAGGTAAATGAGTTTACCTAGTAACACATACGATGTCACTATTTGTTTTCCAATATGTATGCATGGTTATTGGATCTCTAGCGAATCTCGATTTACCAATGGTCGTTGATCTGATTGGGATATTTGAGTTGAAAGGACCGTACTGTACGCTAACCATGACAGACTGGTTCTCGCATGCACTATCAGCGATACCTAGGGGATCATGCGGAGATGTTGCTAGACGCTTTACCATGATCCGATGGATAAGTCAGAAAATGTATTTTCGGAGTCACAAAAGTTGTGAGCCGGCAGCTAGCTGTATCCCAGAACCATTGAGGGTCACACAAGTACTGGTTTCTCAATTCACGTACGGAAATTAAGCTCCGTTTGTTGAGTATAGTAGGAGGAAGAATGAAAGTGTGACTTTCTAAAATTAACTGGGGTGGAAATGAGATTTCCTAAATTGGCTTGGACTAGTATGACTATCCTTAAAGTTGATAGGGGTCTAACTGCTATTTTGGATTAGGTGGTCTGAAAAATTATTTTAGCATCATAATGTTCAGTTTTGTACACTGTGTAGATCAGTCCGATCTGATCGTCGATCAAGATTATGATGAAGCCACAACGATAGACTTGAAACCAAGGTTCACTGGGCCTGGGCCCGACCCAAGCCCATTAAGCCAATGGAAAATCTATAAATAGTGGTCATGGGCTATTCATTTTACTCGCACCAAAGGTTGGGAACAACTCTCCAAGTTGGATTGAGTGCTCTCCCTTTAGTTATATTTTTCCTTTCCCTTCTCCTCCTTCTCTTCGTCGCGTCGTCGCCTGCCGCCGCCGTCAAAATCTGTTCCGACCATCTCGGAGAGGAGATTCCGTTCGTGAAACTTTCGTTGGTTTTATAGTGCAAACCAACGAAGGAATTGAGATTCTGGTCGTGGACCGGATTAGGAGGTCGTAGCTGTTCAATCGTTGAAGTGCCAATTCCCTAGTGGAACTGGTAGGAGCCAGGCGCCTAGACACCAGCAAGGTAATCTTCTAAACATTCTATGAATGTTTAGATTATTGTTTAGATGTATTGACAGTTCCCGGGCTCAAAGTTTTAAATTCTTCCGTTGCGGCCCGGGAGCGGTATCCGGATCCGCCGCTGCGCCAACACAGGAAGCATCAAGCAGGTTCACCAGCTTGACCAGCTTGATGAAGCAGAAGAGCAGAGTTCAAGCGCATAAAGATGAAGTGCGGAACGACTCAAGCGCAGATCAAGTACAGCGTACAAGTGCAGTGTTCAAGTGTCGTTTCATAGAAAAGCGCAATGATCAAGTGCAGGTCGGATCACTAAGCGCAACTATGATCAGTTCATCATAGGGATCTCAGTCCTTGGGAAGACTGAATTAGAACTGAACATTATATCCCAAAGAAGATGGGATATATTCACTGGTGCTGGATTGCAGCTCAACCAGTGAAAGAAAGGTGTGCTTGCCGATGGTTTGGGTGAGGTGTCTAAATGGACCAAGTGAACAATCAAGCATACAATGGCTCTTGACGAAAAGAATAGATCCGAGCTGGTAAACCAGATCAGGGAAGAGAAAACCCCAGAAGCTGGATGCTTATGGGGAAGATGATGATGAAGTTGCTGAGACAGGAGTCAGTGATCGTGAACAATGTCGACGCCTGTGATGACGTGAAAACGGAGATATGAAGGAAGACTCCTGTAGTAAGAAACCAGATGGAAAGGAAACCAGCTGAGAAACCAGCTCAGAGAAGAGACCTGCTGAGTATGATGAACAAGGAGACTCGAAGCAGCTCAAGAGCAGGAAAGAACAGAACAAAGAGCAGCTCAAGAGCAGATGAGAAGAGAGCTTTGAACAAAAGCAGAGAAGAAAAGAGCTCTGACCAGCTCAACGCAATATACAAACCGGAATGAAGCAAAGCTGGTCAAGGCTAAACCAGCTCGAATAGCATATTTACAGATGCTAACGTTTCTACGAGCTGGTATACAGAACCAAGCTGGTTAAGGTCAAACCAGCTCAGCCAACAGAGCAAAAGTCGTCTGAGTTCAAGAGCAGAAGTTGGACAAAAAGACAAGCAAAGCGATTTGAACACACAACATTACGCAGACTACTTTTCAATGTTCAAATCGATTTGTTGTGTTGTCCTCTCAGAATAGTGCTCACATGCTAAAATCCGAAAAGCCTCCAGACGCATTTATGGACAAAGGACGCAAAATGTCAGAAGATTTTTCAAATGGCTACTACTTTGTGTCTAACGGATTAAACTCTGCATCAGGCTATAAATATCGAGAGCACGCACAGATGAAGCGATGATGATGAAAAGCGGAGAAATTGTTGTGCAAATGCAGAACAGAAAAGAGAGAAATGCACAACACATAGTGCTTGTCGCAAGTTTGCACACTCTGTGGCGACTGATGTGCAAGCTGATTCGGTGCCTAGGTGTGAGCTAATGCACTGATGGATTTCAAAGAACAATCAAGTCGATAGCACAAGTCCTGGAAAGACAATGAATAACCAACTCAGATAGGAGCACTTCTCAGTGTGAGATTCTATCTTTGATAGATTGAGCGTACACTGTAATCTCACACACGATTCACTCATATATTCGAGAGTTGAACGAAACAGAAAATGAGTGAATCAAATTAAAAACTCTCCATTGTAGTCTTTGGACAGAGACGTTAAACAATTCTAGTTGTCTTTTGCACTAAGACGTTAAAGAAGTGTGTGTAACCTTTCTCACTGAGGCATAAAGAAGTGATGTTAGACACACAGCTTGCGAGCTTAGTGTGCAGAGGTATGGCTAGGAGTTCTTACGGCTGCTGGTCGTAGGAGTGGGTTACAGCGAAGGGTCGCTGTAATCAAAGTCTTCTAGTGGATCCTTCCCGATTGCGGAAGAAGGGGAGACGTAGGAGATTGAGCTCCGAACTTCCATAAACAAATTGCAGCGTATTTCTTTACTGATTTCTGCATTTACATTCACGCATTGCATATTTGTTTACAATGCATAAAACTGTTTAAAGGCTTTTGAACATAAGAGTTCAGTTTGATTTATTTCCGCATGATTTTAATTCATAACCCAATATGTATCTCGGTGCACAAGTATTCAAGAACACTGAGCTATTGCAGCTCAAGCTTCAAGGAACCAGATCGTTTGTGTTTGACCAGCTCGCAGAGCCGCTGGTAATTGGACCAGCTCGCAGAGCTATTGGTCCAGCTTCATGCCGATCTGGTTTCGCAGTTGCGTGCTAGTTTTCAACTTGTAAATTTTTAAATGCACGTAACTTACGGGTTTGGTGTTTGGGTTGTGTGAGAGCCTACGTGAGTTGTGGCAGAGCTCATGAACGCCCCATATTTTTTATCCCAACAATTGGTATCAAAGCACTTTTTTGCGATCTGGTGACCCGTGTGACGGGACCAACAATGTGAAAGGGAGTATACTTGGTATTTATAGAGATTTTTGGCGGTGGCGATGAGCGCATTACCCGGCGTGTGATATGCTAGGGCTCTTTACCTTGGGCGCGATGCGCTAGGGCACTTCTCGCGGCAAATATCATGCTCAGATTGATGGTTATCTAGGGGAGATTGTCTCCTTGATCCTTGATGATTTTAGAGCCTAGAGAGGCATGGACTGGTTGGACTCTCCGAGGCTCGACCTTCACGTGGAGCATCATATTGAGGGGGAATAATTGGGTTCCTCATTGGGTAATCCTCCCGAGCTTTCGGTGTACCTCGATATAGGGCGCATGCAGCTTGGTCATCGGGTTCCGAGGTGACATCCCGGGATATCAAAGTTAAATTATGGAATTTGCAAGAATGGTCTATAAATAATGTGGCGGGTTGCTTTAAATACTTTATTTTTGGGTATAGATTTATGACGTACCAATAGGCTATATCTCGGAAGCTATTGGTACAACTCGGAGACTTCATTGGCCGATCCTTGCGTATGATAACTCGAATAATGCTTGTTTCTGGGTGGAAG
Source organism: Dorcoceras hygrometricum (assembly GCA_001598015.1). NCBI lineage: Eukaryota > Viridiplantae > Streptophyta > Magnoliopsida > Lamiales > Gesneriaceae > Dorcoceras > Dorcoceras hygrometricum. Next base: position 14,280 of record KQ991058.1, on the reverse strand, counting down.
TTGATGAACACAAACCTCTTAATATGGATACAAGAAAATATCATGTAGCCGCGGGACACGGGCGGATTGGTAAGATTTGGGATGGCGTGAGATTCTCGTCTCCGGTTTCGCGGGTTCGACTCTCGTGTGGAACATATTCCCCACTGAAATATTGTAGGGTATGCTCTGGGGTCGACCTGTTATATAATTCTTCTCCCTCGGGTCTCTACCTATCCGCGCATATCACTCGATTTAAAACATATATGGGTCAATGAACTTCTAACTTATATACGGGATTAACTCCTTAATAGGCAACCTTTTCACAAAGAAAATATCATGTACCTTGAGTACAATATGAATAACCGCATGAGATTATCCCATTACGAAAACAGACCAAAAGTTAATGAAGCATATAACATCACAACTAGAAAATGGATTAAAAAATTATACAATGAGAAATTAGATGAATTATTACCAGTCTTGCAAGTTCAATAATCGAAGGAAAGGCTTCCATGAAAAAAGATGGACAAGGGGAAAAAAACATCCTTTTCCTTTGAATACGTAATATCCATCTTTCACAATAAATAAATAACATGACATAAAATAAAATTAGATATCTGAAGTAAAGATGACAAATTTTATGGAAGATTGGGTATCACGAAGCCAAATCACTAATCTTACAAAACAATTTAACAAAATCTAACTTACTTTCTACGGGAGTGGCCCAAGTTAGCATTTATCAAGAAATTGATATATCCCAAAATCTACCATTTACTTGCATGCATGATGTATGTATCTAAATGCGCTTTCACTGTTGAATTTTATACAGACATCAAACAGAAGCTATTGATTGCTGAGCAATCAAACAAAAGCAGATGGAATTGCATTTGAACCTGTTAATGTGCTAGAAACCCTTTTAGAAAAGAGAACTACAAAGTTTTACATACAGTTCCCACCTCAATGGATATGCCAAACTATCCCAAAGTTGGATGTTTCAATTGTTTTTTTTTTATCACGTCAAGGTTTGAACTTTGGAAGGGATGTTCTAGCACATTGAAGCTTATAGATGAATCTCAAATGCAACTTTTTCCCAACTAAAAAGACCAAGATCTCTTTTGACGAGTTTGAAAAACAACTCAATGGCTGTGTCACGAAATAGAGTGCCGCCTGTCTTTTCCTGCTTTAACTCTGCCTTGCGAACCCAGTGTGTTCCCCTCAGGCCGAATAAACCTGCCGAGTTTCCTCGACACCGAGCTTAATATTGATTTCCGGGCCGGAAGAGGTGGCTTCTCAGCATTGGACAATGTGCGTGAGATAACCGAAGGATTAGCATGATCAACTGGTACTTTAATTGAAGAATTTTTTTCCATGTCTTTCAGTCTCATTTTCATCTTCATTAACTCCAGTTTCAGGTCCTCATTTTCCCTCTGTAGTGTTGAGACCGAGTCTTCGTCTTGGATCGGGTGAATCTCCATTGGTTCCGGGGTTTTAGGTGGATCAAGAGCAGGGGACGTTTCGTGCACTCCACCATCCATGACCTCCCCAAGGCGCTGCTGCTCGTAGTAGAGAACTTGAACCACTGTTTGAACTGGAAGCCTATCGTTTTGAGCCGCGTGTGCGCAAGCTTCACGGGATAGCTTTTGACAGTCCATTAAACTGCAAATCTTCTTCCTCTCCATGTCACTCAACGCAGGATGCGCCTATAAAAAACAATGTGCATAAGACCTAAAAGGTTTTGAAGTTGAGACTGCATATGATTTCCATAGGATGGACAAACCTTCAAGTATATGTCAATGGCCCTATACATCCCATCATCAGTTGCTCTATGCTGTTCAGGGATAAGTTCTGCGAAGTCGAGGAACTTGGGAACGGATAAGTTATGATCAGAAGCAATCTCAGCTAGGTAATTCTCCATTAATCTTGTCACAATCTCCATCTCAGTTGATGAATGCGGTATGTAACTTTGATCTGCATCGTATCCCACTCTGTTTAGCTCCATTCTACTTTCTAAAAAACTCATTGTGATTCGCTGTGTGGTCTCGACATCGAACAATGTGTCTCCTGTTAAAGAATAAGAAGGAATCAACAAATCATCTAACACAGCTTGCGCCAGTTGAGCAGCCATCATCTTCTCCAAGTCAAGCCGGCAAGCAAATGTGGTGTCTAAACATATCGCAGCTCGAAGAAGCATCGATAGGAAGCTGACAGGCATCGAGTTCTTCTCTCTTGGAAGAAGACCAACCATCATTTCTAAAACGACCCTTTTCTCATGCTGTTGTTTTGTATCAATCTTCTTTCGACCCTTTTCAAACAACTCCTGCAATGTTCAGAAAATGTGTCACATTAGCGAATCGGTGTATTGTACAACAAACAAATGGATGGTGTAAGAGTAAGACCTCACCAAACCTCGAAGAGATTTCTGTGCATACAGCATTAGTATGGGACCAAGTGCATATTTCTTGAATCCCCTCGAGATCATCTTAACAATAACCCGTTGAAACAGGTCGATTCGAAGCAGTGTCAAATCTTCAGCCCACCAATCCACAACAGGCTTCGAGACAGGGAGATTATGCGAAACCGAGTCACAGAACTCTACACTTTTTGGGGTGGCAAATCGGCTATCTCTACAAGCAATCAAAGCTATTGTATCGATGCATCGACTCACCAGTTTAACATTTTCCGCTACGGGTAAAAGATCTTCACACGAATGTAATATGAAGACTGCCCCGGGAAGACTTGTTAGTGCTACTTCCTTTATGTACGCTTCGGTTCTTCCGATCAAGTTCACGACCGCGTACTCCTCTGTCATTTCGAGGAACTCGGCTACACATCTTAGCATCGCTATGTTTTCTGTACTGATTTCGAAGTTCACTCCATAGCAGAACTTCGCTGCAAGTTCGAATGCGTCCGCGCCTCCGGGGATATAAGGGAGTTCGATGATAGAAACATGAGCATCCATGGATTCTGAAACCAGCTTCCTTATGTATCCGCTTTTCGACACCAAAGGAAACTGTACGTTTCGACATATATCAAAATCACTCAATTCTTCGTTGAATAACAGAACCCAACTGATATAAATCAAGAAACTGGTGATTATTGGCATTTTATCCGCTATTATAATCTACGTACGTACGTACCTTGTGCAGTGAGAATGAGGTGCCTCCAGCAATAACAGTAACATCGCTAGGGATCTCCTGGGAGGAAACCCTGTTAAATTTCAAAAGAAAAAGCTCAGATACTTCTTCCCCTCCAAAATTCAAGAATTATTAACAGAGAAATCATGTTTAACCATTCGCTTGTCCTCTTCATGGTAGAGGAGAGGCGATGTATATCCTTGGAAGAAATGTTTGCAACATTGGATTGTACGGTGTCGTCAAGATCCAGCATTATGGGGACTTCGCTGCATTAATTCGAAGGTTGAAAGTACAGTGAATGATCAGATTCGCTTCGTTCCTGGATATGATATGGATAAGAAATAACTGATAACCGCGTCCTTTTCTTTCTCAACAGTTATCTCACTAATACATTCAACCTATGATAGCCAACCCTCCAAGCTCACACAATACATAGAGTGGTGGTACTATAAATAAACATATACTTAAATCTCATCACTACCGGTGAAAAAATTAAAATAACATTACATATTTATTTTTAAAATCTATTGCCAAATAATGTTAATTTTCTAAATTTAAATGTAATTAATTTATACTCTATAATTTTAACAATAATCTTATAATACAAAAGCTAGCAATGTCTTTAAGTTGTTCAAAATAACTTGATCTAGCTTATGAGACCTAACGGCTTATGAGTTTCTAAATTAACTTAAAAGTCTTAAAATCTTATAAGCTGTTTTTAATAATTATAGCCAAACATACTCTTAATAATGATTTTCATCTCACTAGCTCGGTATGAAACTACAAAATTTAAAGTTTTTACTCGAGTTTGGCTCGCAGTTGGGATGGACTCAAATCAACTCGGAAAAATTTTCAACGTATTCGAGTTCTTCTTGAATTCATATCAAATATTTTACGAGGTAACTCGATTTATTATACCGTAATCTATATCATAATAAACTTGAAGTTAGAACCCCATTTAGTAACTGGATTGGCCTTACATGTTTACTTTAAACAAAGTTCTGTATTTTGATGAACCCAAAACATGTTCTTATGTTTCTAACGATTAATCGAGTGCGCAGGTCTAAGTTGAAGCAGATCAGAAGTGACCTGGTTCAGAACAGCTGCGAGCTGAAGAAGCGAACTATAGCAGATCAGATCAGACGGGAGCTGCGTGCTGAAACAGTACGCTGTAGCAGATCAGTAAATGAGAGCTGCGAACTGAAGAAGTACGCTGTATAAATAAAGAGCGCAGTTCAGCGAAGAAGAGATCAGCTTAGAATGTATCAGTTCAGGGAAGATCAGCTCAGGAAACAAGATCAGCTTAGAACAGATCAAGATCAAAGCAAAACACCTCAAACAGCTGAGAGCTATACATCGCAGATTAGATCAGATCAAAGCTGTACGAAGCAGATTAGATCAGATCAAAGCTGTACGAAGCAGATTAGAGCAGAACAAAGTTGTACGAAGCAGATTAGAAAAGCTTAGAAGGAGCATCGTAGAGGATCAACTCACAGACTAGCTCAGAGGAACAGCGAAGAAGAAAATCAGCTTAGAGCAGTTCAAGATGAAAAGAAGAAACGGACTGAAAGCATCAAATAAGATCAGCTAGAGGTCTAAGCTAAACAGCAGAAAGTGAACATATCAGCTTAGAGCTTAGAACAGATCAGATCGGGAGCTCAACTCAGTTAAGCAGTTCAGACAGAATCAGTATAGAACTTACATACGTTCAGGGTGAACTGCTCATAGCAGAATCGGTTCAGATCAGCTGAGAATGCCTAAGCTGGAACAGAACAGAGAGAAACGAATAGATCAGCTTAGAGCTTAACATAACAGAATCAGCTGATGGCATAATAGAACAGAACAGCACAGATAGAATTAGCAGAGAGTCAATCAGATTAGAGCAGATAAGCAGTTTAGAAGAGAAGCGCGGAAACAACTCAAGAGGAAAAAGACTCAGATTAGAACAGCTTAGAGTTCAGCACAGAAAAATTATCTTGCAATAAGATTCTGAAATCAGCGTTGATGAGATGGATCTATCCATTCAATTTTTCAGATTAGAGCTCAACGTTTCAGATTAGAGCTAAGCTGATAAGAACAAATCAGCTCAGGATATATACGATCATATTTTGAGGTACCGTATACGACAATTAGCTTGATTTTAGATGTTGACCTCTCAAGATTTCTTTATAGTTGTTGGGATTACTTTTCAACTGAGAACGGTGGAATGTGTGCTAAAAGAAGAAAGCATTTAATGAAGACATGCGAGAATTGTACAAGCTTTAAATACTCAGCAGCCAAATCCTTTGGATTTATACGACGTCTCAACAAATATATTTGCACAAAGGCTACATATATACAAGGAAGACACAACAGTGAAGAAGAGACACAACAACGCATACAAGAACGAACAGTGAAAAACAAACAAGTGAAAAACGAACGAACACAAAACTTCACTGTGCATCATCTTCTTCCTTACGACTCAGCTCTCAAAAGCATAAAATTCATTCTTCTGAGTTGTAACCACTCTTTAGTTTCGTATATTAAAGTGTATATAAAAAAAAAGTGCATAGAGCATGTCTAAGCTGAAACAGCTTAGAATAAACCATTGTAGAGCAGAACAGATCGCGGGTCTGTAAACTGTAGTTGAGTGCTAGGAGTTCACAGCTTGCGGGATGTTGGAAAGGGTTAGAGCAGGAGCTATTGTAATCAAACCTTCTAGTGGAATCCTTCCTGAACAAGGGATAAGGAGAGACATAGGAGTTTAAGCTCCGAACTTCCATAAACAAACTTTCGACTTTTCTTTATTTTACTGTGTTTAGTTCTTAGATTTCAGCTTTCAGTTTTTAATATTTGTTTACTGTTGAATCGAGTTCTTTCCATACAAATCTTTGTTAATCGAGAGAATAGAAGCACACTGAGATCCTCCAAGCTGATAACTCAGCTTAGAATTTAGTCGAAGGCTGTAAAATCATTTTAAAAGAGTTTTTGTGAAAAATTATGAAGGAATTCATTCACCCCCCCTCTAAACTCTCGAGCTGTAATTTTCGATCCAACAAGTGGTATCAGAGCGATTATCTCAGTGTCTGAACAGTTATATTATTTGCAATTATTAAATATGTCTATCTCTTACAACAAAATGTTAGCGCATCGGCGGATCCGGGTCACGCTCCCGGGGCACAGTGGAAGTTTTAAAAATTTTGTGCCCGGGAACGCTTATACGTGAATAAAACAAAAGATAAACATGCATAGGATGTTTAGAAATATTTAACTTTGGCAACTTCACGCCCCGCTCTGGCTATTTCGATTTTACGTGACAATAGCACTTCAACAGTTGAATCTTCGATTGTTCGCCTAATCCGGTCCACGATCGGTTTCAAAATTCCTTTGCTGCCTTGCAATAGAAAGCACATCGAATTGTTACGAATGGAATCTCATTTCCAAGATGCCAGAAACAGGGTCTAGTAGCACGCGACAGTGGCGACTAGCGATGGTGGCGACGGCGACAGGAGGAGGCTGAGAGTGGAAGGGAGGGGAGAGGAGAGTTATGATTCAATAATCAAGTGGGTTTTTATTATTATATAAGTGTCTCCTCATTGCCATATTTATAGGTAGAGGGATAGAGTTTGAGTTGAACAAAACAAAGAACATTCGGTTCATCTCAAACCGTGAGTATTCGGTTCAACTCAAACTATGAACATTTGGTTCAAGTCAATCTGGTAACATTCTGTTCATTCAAACATGAAACATTTGTTTCGACTCCCTCGATTGTGGTCTCATTATAATCTTGATCGATGATAAGATATCACCGATGTGATCATTTTACAAAACTGATCATATGATGCAAAATCAATTTTTGGACCACTAAATCTATTTATGGCAGGTTTACACCCATTAGCTAAATATGAAGTACTACTCCCTTAGCTAATTTTGGAAGTCATACTCCCAACCTTCATCCTACAATACTCAACACTTTGAGTTCCATATCCGTAGGGGAATTGGGAAACCCGTACTTGCGTGACCCTCAATGATTCAGGGATATAGCTAACCGTGGGCTCACAACCCTTTGTGACTCCGAAAACACATTTTTAGACTTACTCATCGGATCATGATAAAGCGTCTAGCAACATCACCCCATGATCCCCTAGGTATCACTGATAGTGTCTGCAAGAATCGGTTGGTCATGGTTAGCGTACAGTATGGTTTTTTCATTTCAAATATCTCGACCAAATCAATGACCATTGGTAAATCGAGAATCGCTATAGATTCGATAGACATCCATACATCTTGGAGATCAAATAGCGACATCGCATGTAATACTAGGTAAACACATTTACCTAAAACACATCTAGTATTCTGGCCAGAGATTTTTCACACTATTATCTCCTCAGATAGCATAGGATATCCATGCACAAGGGCGAGTGCTGAATCCTCGACAACGAAGCATCGACTCCTACATGCATCGGTACCTCACCCAATCCCGTCACCTGATGACCCCAACGGAGTCGGTAAACGGGTCAAATTTAGGCACCTCTCATGTAGAGTCTCAATGATGTTTCGAGTAGTAAGGACTAATCTGTACAACCAAGACCTCGGGCTTAATCCACTCAACAAATGATAACCACTTGGAAAGTGCGAACAAGGGTAGTTCGATAGATCACTAGGTCACTGTCCATCTACATGCTCAGAACATCTATGTTCCCTACCAATGAAACGTGGTACTTTGCATTGCATATGCTAGTATTGAGCTCGGGCGGCTCTTATCCTCTTTTGGATGGCCCAATAGACTAGTAACTCGTTTATAATACACAGTGACTATTAGATGTGTTTCATGATAACCATCAAATCTATTATCACATCTAACATACACTATAGAGCATTCAAGGTCTTTATCCAATAATTTGTAATCATAATAATGAAGATAAATAATTCCCTAAAAGAATGTTAATTTCATAAATAAAGATCGTTTCACAGAGAGTCAACAAGAACCCACATGCCATAAGTTGGCTAGTTAGGCACCTGCTCTAACAATCTCCCACTTGCTCTAAAGCCAACTACTCATGAGACGTAGTCCCATTGCTTCATGATGTTTTTCATACAATGGTCCTGGCAAGGGCTTCGTAATTGGGTCAGCAATGTTGTTGGTAGATGCGACTCTCTCGACTTCTATGTCACCTCTAGCCACAATATCCCGGATTATGTGGTATTTCCACAGTATGTGTTTGGATCTTTGGTGAGACCTAGGTTCCTTTGCTTGCGCAACGGAACCCTTGTTGTCATAGTACACCGGGATGGACCAAATCCTTTTGGAATTACGTCCAACTCTTGGACGAAATTCCTCATCCAAACCACCTATTTAGCAGCATCTGATGCTGCGATGTACTCATCCTCAGTGGTTTAATCCGGATGTGACTTGCTTTGAACTCTTCCAAGAGACAGCACCACCATTTAGCATGAATACAAATCCAAAGGTTGACTTTAAGTCATCCACATTACATTAGAAGCTAGAATCAGTGTAGCCTTTCAATTTCAGTTCACCATCCCCGTAATCATGAACATATTCTTAGTTCTTCATAAGTACTTAAGAATATCTTTCACAACCTTCCAATACATTTGGTCGGGGGTTGGCTTGGTATCAGCTTGTGATGCTAAGAGCATATGCGACATCCCCTCTGGTCGAGATCATACCATACATAATACTACCTATTGCCGAGACATATGGCACACGTGTCATGCTCTCTGTCACTTCATCAGTCTTCGGACACATTGACTTAGATAGAGTGATCCCGTGGCACATAGGTAGGTGTCCTCTCTTGGAATATTCCAAAGATAACCTCTTAAGTATAGTATCGATGTAGGTTGCTTGGATGAGTCCGATCACCCTTTTCGATCTATCTCTATAGATCTGTATTCCAAGAATATAGGATGCTTCACCCATGTACGTCATTTAGAATCTAACAGACAACCATACTTTAGTTGATTGCAACATTCCTACATCATTCCATGTGAGTAGAATGTCATTAACATAATGTACAAGGAATGTCACATCATTTTAACTACCTTCTTATATACACATGGCTCCTCGGGATTTTTGATGAAACCAAAATTTTTAATCGTTTCCTCAAATCTCGGGTTTCAACTTCTCGATGCTTGCTTGAGACCGTAGATCGATCTCTAAATTTTGCATACTTTATGCTCACTTCAAACGGATGTGAAACCCGCAGGCTGCGTCATATAGATTTTTTCCTTAATATTTCCATTAAGAAACGCAGTCTTCACATCCATTTTCTATAACTCATAGTCGTACCATACAACTATGGCTAGCAGGATCCTAATTGACTTGAACTTTGCGACAGGTGAATAGGGTTCATCATAGTCAACACCTTGCCTTTGAGTGTAACATTTTGCGACAAGTCGATCCTTGTAAGTCAGTACCTTACCATCAGGCCCAAGTTTTCTTTTGTATATCCATTTGGACCCAATACGAACTATTCCTTCAGGAGGATTTAAAAGAGTCCAAACTTGGTTCAAATGTATCGAGACTATCTCAGATCGTATTGCTTCAAGCCACAAATTAGAATTAGCATCAGAAATCACCGCCTTGAAGGTTCTTGGATCACATCCAACAGTTGGATCACTTTGATCCTCTTCAAGGAGGAAACCATATCTAAAAAGAGCCCTAGGAACCCTTTCGGATCTCCTAGGTGTGTCCATATCAGGGATTGGTTCTTGAGTTTTGGGAGATTCACTTAGTACTTCAGCTGGTTCTCGAACTTTCTCGAGTTCTACTATCTTTCCTTTTCTATCTAGTATAAATTCTTTCTATAGAAAGGTGGAATTTCAAGAAACAAACATTTTTGTTTCACTGGTGTATCCAATAGAATTAGTTGAATATCCAAAAAAGTAGCATAAGATGGATCTATTATCCAACTTATCTCCCACTTCCTGCTTCACGTAAGCAGGACATCCCCAGATCCTCAAGTACGAGTAATTGGGTGGTTTGCCCATCCATATCTCATATGGAGTTTTATCCACTGTCTTGATGTGGACATTGTTCAACAAAAATACCACTGTTTCGAGCGCATAGCCCCAAAATGAGATAAGAAGTTCAATGAAGCTCATCATAGATCGAACCATGTTCATCATGGTTCGATTACGATGCTCCGCTACACCATTGAGTTGTGGTGTGGCCGGAGGGGTTCACTGTGAGAGAATCTCATTCTTTTTAAGATAGTCTTGAAATTCGGCACTCAAGTATTCTCCACCTCGATCGGATCGAAGTGTTTAATAACTTTTTCCAGTTGATTTTCTACTTCAGCCTTGAACTCTTTGAGCATTTTAAAGGATTCAGACTTGTACTTCATTAAGTACAAGTACCCATACCTAGAGTGATCATAGGTAACGGTGATGAAGTATGTGTGGCCGGACTTAGCACCAATGCTAAGCGGCCGCACACATCAGTATGGATCGGCCTGAGTGACAAACTCAAAATCAAGAATCTGTGGTTGTGCTGGTTGAGACAAAGTAATCTGTGGAAGGTCGATACTTACAGCATCTCCTGCACTGGAAGCTTCCGGAGCGACAAGAGGTAGTCCAGCTCGTGCTCGCAGATCCCGGTGTTGCCTTGCGATTTCCTTAAGTTATCGGCTTAGAAATCAAATGCACATGTAGTCATAGTTCACATACGGGCTCAGCTAGTTTGAAGTTTGCACGATGCTCATCTACCCGCTTCTGCACCTCCATCTCATAAAGCTTGTACAATATGAGCGATCATGGCGTAAACAAATCATAGACCTGCTTCATCTCCGCCCAAAACAGAAACTGTTCTTCAATCTTAGCCAGACTGTCTAAAGACGAAACATTTTACAGCTGTGCGGAAGTGTACCCATTCATCAAAAGCAGCCATTATATCAGAGACATCTTCACACACGGATTTTAGAACAAATTGACAGTGCTCTTCAATCGGGTTAGGTCTGGCAAAAGCATCTAGGATCTCTTTACCTTTGGCGGAGGGATTTATCTTGGGCAGAAAATATGTCGCCCAATTTATCTCTTGGATTTCCACGAGGTAAACATAACTATTCCAGTAAATGTCATGGATTGTTGAGCTGGTTGCTCAGGTCTAGATGTCACCACAATAGACCCCTCGTTGGTAGCAGCTTCCTTCTCAGTTTGGTTACTGCTCTCCTCTTGCTCCACTTGTTCAACATTATCAACCCATCCCTCATTCACTAGAGTTGTCCCTACATGACCTTCGGGACCTCTAGCAGTAGACTTTACTTGCTCTCCCTGAGCAACAGTGGACACATTGCCATCTTGGCCCTCCGTTTTGGTTTGGTTCTCACACTCCATACGCTCGTCTTGCTCATCAACTTTGGAGGTTTTATCAGCCCATGTTTCAACTTCTGGAGCCATCTCCGTAGTGGTTTTAGGTTCACCAGCGATTGACTCCTTGTCAACCCCAGCTGGTATGTCAGGAATGGGACTAGGTTGGGACTCCCCTTGATTATCAGCAGTGTACTTTCTCTTCTTTGTCATCTTGGTTCGGTGCTTCTTTGTGATGAGAACATGCGGAATGGACACAGTAGCCTCTGAGTCAAATGACTCTACTACTTTCTTGCGCTTAGCGCCACGACGTTTCTTCAGTCCAGCCAGCGGGTGCGAATCCGCGTCTGAGCTAGTCTCAGACGTGGACTTCACTGGAGCAGCTTGGCTCCCAGCCTCCACTGGATTGCTCATAACCACTTTCTGTTTCTTCTCCATTCGAACAACCTTATACTTATTCTTCTTAGGCTTCTCCACATCCCCATTCTCTGGGTCTTTGGGGAGCGCCTGAGGCCCATCAACAGTTGATTGCAGTTCACTTGCGGTGGCTCCTGACACCTTGCTGGTCTCACCAGCTTGACCAACACCCAGATTTTTTTTAATATAAGTGTCAACAAATCAACACTTTTTGCGGATGGAGCTTGAATGACTCCCCGAGATCAACCTTGACCTAACGCTCCAACAATACACTCAGTTTGACTACAAAACCCTGTGACTGATGGGTAGGGTTGTTCACCATAGTCGTCAACACTTGTGCCCAGTTTAATTTCAACCTAGCGGTGATGGCCACCATCAGATCGAACTTTTCGCTTGTGACCATATTAAACGAGCCAGAATTGGAACACAATGCCTTGGACACAATATCACGTAGCAACCTATATTCAATCTTCATTTCCTTCTTCTTGTTGGGTGCCTGAACGGCACATCAGACCCAGAAAAACTACCACGGTCTGATTCAGAATATCCAGAAAACTTTCCATCCCCTAAGTGGGTAGCCCAAATGTTTCAGCAAAATCTTCATTCGTTAGTGCCAATTTCCTTGGCAACAAAACTAACAACTGATCTCGCTAACACTTTAGCATTTGCGAAGAACTCAACTACTGCATTTTCAAATTACTGAACTGGATGCCGCTAAAAACCCCTTATGCCTTGTTTCCTCCAGGGTCTTGAACATGCGAGCCATCCCTGCGTGCTCCATAGCGAGCATGGATGCGAAATCTACCTGCATTGCGTTGACAAAGAAAGAAGCGGCCATTTCTGATAATAAAGGTTTAGGAATTTGAGAGTATGCAAGATATTGCACGAAAAATGTTGTAAGTTTACCTGCTGTAGTGCTAAGAATGCACGAAATTTCGAAAGCATACTATGAAAAGTAAAAAGAAATTGTTTATGTACGAACGGGGAGAGAGAAGGGTTTTACTGGACACGTGTCATCATCATAGCTAGAAGACATTTGAAATTCTGAATAGATGACTGTCCGATTTTAAAAGAATTTGAAAGGGTAAATCGTCTCTATCGTTCAGTTTTATATACCAGCACAGAAACAAGTAAATCAAACACCATGATACCATCTCTCTATATATGCCCCGATCTGGACCAGATCGGCACGATACTGACCAGCTAGGAAGCAAATAGCGGTTCTTTTGTGTTATCTGTTTGAATAATATTGTTCCCCCTGAACACATGCATGCAGAACATGATCACGACATATCAACGAGACCCAAAATATTTCTAAAATAAGAAAACTTAGAGTCCGGCAGAGGCTTGGTGAATATGTCAGCCACTTGCTGATCCGTTGGCACATGCTCCACCCGAACGTCCTTCTTGAGCACGTGGTCTTTTATGAAGTTATGGCGTATGTCGATATGCTTGGTTCTTGAATGCAGCATGGGATTTTGAGTTATTGCGATGGCACTCATGTTGTAGCAGAAGATGGGTGCTTCTTGTGCATCAATGCCATAGTCCCGGAGTTGTTTAATCCATAACATTTGTGCGCAACAACTTCCAGCTGCGAGGTACTCTGCCTCAGCTGTGGATATGGAAATTGACGTCTGTTTCTTGCTAAACCATGAAACTAGTCTATCACCCAATTGACAAGTCCCACTAGTTCTACACCGATCCAATTTGCAACCTACATAGTCGGCATCACTGTAACCAATCAAATTTAAACTTGAGTCTTTGGGATACCAAAGACCCACATTCTGCGTGCCTTTCAGGTATTTAAAAATGTGTTTAACAGCCATGTAGTGAGAGTGTTTTGGATCAGCTTGAAACCTGGAACACATACAAACTGAGAACATAATGTCTGGTTTGCTTGCTGTGAGGTATAGAAGCAAACCAATCATCCCACGATACATGGTTACTCAACGGCAGTTCCAGTTTCATCTTTGTCCAGTTTGATCGAAGCACTCATTGGAGTAGCCTTTGATGAACTTTTTCCATTCCAAACTTCTTAAGAAGTTTCTTTGTATACTTCGCTTGATTGATGAAGATCCCATCGTCACGCATCTTTACTTTTAGACCTAGGAAAAATTTTAGTTCCCCCATCATGCTCATTTCGAACTTATCCTGTATAAGCTTGGAAAAGTTATCGCACAACTTAGTATTAGTTGATCCAAATATAATGTCATCGACATAGATCTGTATGAGCAAGACGTGATCATTTTTCACAAATTTGAATAGTGTCTTGTCGATAGAGCCAATTACAAAATTAGATCAATGAGAAACTTGGACAGAGTATCATACCAAGCTCTGGGAGCTTGTTTCAAACCATACAAAGCTTTGTCAAGCTTATATACGAAGTCTTGTTTGGTATGATCTACGAAGCCAGGAGGTTATGTAAAATACACTTCCTCATTCAAGA
>KQ991057.1:271148-333390 GCA_001598015.1 Dorcoceras hygrometricum | reverse complement strand
CCAACGCTACCAAGAACTCGAAAAACGGAGGTCGGAATCAACGGCAAATCGCGATAGAAAGTGACGGTGAACAGTAGATCAACGAGGATTAGAGAAGAAGAGATAAGATATGGCTGGTTCAAAATATTTCTAAGTGTCGATCAACACTTCTATAAATACCTCTTCAAATCTCGCCTGCTGATACACCAAGATCTATCGAAGAAAACAGCAGGAGTCTATCAGCAGCAATCTTCTCTTTTCTTTTCGTAAAATTCAGCAGCAATGATTAAACAATCAATCGCACGAAAACTTCAAAACGACACCGCTCCAACTAAACAAAACGACGCCGTAGCAAGCACCAGCTGACAACAGCTCTCGCAAGCAAAACAACCAAGAGCTGCTGACAGCTCTCTCTCTAATACAATCTATCTGCTGGTTGCGAGAAATAACACAAAACGACGACGCATCTACTAATCCAAACGACGCCATTTTACATACGTAAGCAAATTTGCTAACAGCTGATCTTCAAACACAAAGCTCCAAAACGCAGCGTTTCCACTTATTCAAATGACGCCGCTTCAACGCTCTCGCACAAGCGCGCCTGCTGATCAGCAGCAACCAACCTAACGCAAATACTACCAGGAGCAAGTATTACGTCACGCCTACGTCATCATATCTGCTGATTCCAATAGCCATCTGCTGAATCAATAGTCAACACTCCAAAATGTTGACTAACATGCGTCACTTCCTCGATCAACCTCACGCTACGCGCAATGTCTGCCAGCAGCAACTACAATTCGCACCAAAACAAGCAGATCTTCACGCGTCACGCTGATGTCACCATATCTGCTGATTCCAATTCCACCAGCAGGAGCTACAGTAACTTTGACCAGCGTTGACTTCACCAAAAATCGATATTTCTCATTCTTAAACTAACGATACAGCTTTCGAATTCAGCAGAAACTTCAATCCTTTCGCAAATTCCTCAAAACACACGTGATTAATCCCAAATCCCATCAATTAATCACAAATCTAACTTCTCAATCCTCACATCTTCGATCCTGGAATCTGTACACTCAAGTGGAATTGTTAGAAACACAATAACAGTTTTTGTGTAATTCAAAACTTAATCAGGATCTGTCAAAACAGATCCATCAATCTCTCCCTTTTTGATTTACACAAAACCTTAAATAAACGATGCATGTTCTAACAATTCTCTACCTTTTTGTGGGAATCAAAAAGAGATCGAACTGCTGGTCTTCCCGATATTTAAAACAAAAACTCTCCCTACACTGTTACAACAAAAAAACGTAACAGCAGGAGTTTTAATTTTGAAAAGCAAAATCAGCTTTTGGGAAGCACCTTATGCAAGAACTATATGATTTTTGAAAAACTGAACTGATGCATAACTCAAATTAGTCAAAGACAGTGACGCCACTCTCCCTGTCTTTTATAATATGAGCTCAAATCATTTAAAAGCAAACTTTTGGGCATCAGCTGGAATCCGCAAAGCAGAACATTTAAAAACAAATCAGAGCATCGAAATATTGTTTCAAAAAAGAACATGTGCTACTGAGTTACTTAAATATATGAAGAACCAGTACAGATAAAAGCTCAGATTTTTCCTTCTTCTATCTCGCCCCATGTGCTTGTCACTGAGCCTCGCTCCAAGTGATCCTATAGCACAACGAAAATAGAAGCTTGACATCTGCCCGGGACTCGCGCATCCCGACAGTTCATCAAGCGAAAAACCGGTTCTATATAAAAACAACATCTGGCCTTCATAAAATAAGTTTCTCAAAACAGTTAAAAACATTTAAAACATAGCACCTGAGTTTTAAAATTAGTGCTCATTCAAGAACAACCTGCTCTGATACCAATTTGGTCCCTGTTTTTCAAAGGAACTTAGCAGCCGCTGTTTAAAATGAGCGATTAAAAATTTTCAGCGCTGCTTGGAGCTGCAATAGCTCAATGTTCTTGAACACACAAAAACTCACCAGAAGAGCACTGGAGACAGATCTGGTATGATTTAAAAATCATGTGGAAAATACCAGAACTGAATCCTATATTTTAAAACAACTCAAACAGATTTATGTACAACATAAATCTGTTCAAGACTTGTGCAAGTGTGCTAACTGTATGCGTGCGTGCTGAATTTAAGTGCGAGCAGTGTTATGCGATGCTAAGATGCTAAAGTAAATATGCAATGCTGAAAGCTTAAAGAAATGGACCGATACACAGCATATTTGTTTCTGGAAGTTCGGACCTCAATGTCCTACATCTCCCCTTCTTCCACCTCGGAAGGATCCACTAGAAGATTTGATCTTACAACTTGTGTACAGACCCGATCCCACAACCAGCAGCTGTGAGAACTCCTAGACTTCAACAATGCACGCAACTGTGTGACTAACTACATACACAAGTTTAACGTCATCGTGCTTGGACGGAACTGTTTGAAACGTTTTGAGATTCATTCACTAATACAATGTGAATGAATCTCTGTGTGTGAGATTTGATACAATGAATCGCTCAAACTCTCTGTTTTTCTCACACACTAGGGAAATGCTCTAACAAGCTAATTAAAACTCAGCAATCGACTCTCGTGAAAGCTCCTCTCTAATGGCAGTCGATTGCTTCATCTTTCTGTTCATTTTCCCTCTACTGGTGCACTGTGCAATCAATGTGTTTTCTGCGACAGCCTCACAGCTACACCAACTCTCTCACCAACATCGTCAACCTTCTTCAATGGCGTTGCCTTCGCATATATAGCCTCTGTTCGAAATAAAGCCGTTAGACTGTAGATTCAAATCTCTTCTGCGCTTGTCAAGGCCAAATTGTCGTCTTTCCATTTCCGTGCAGACTTCCTCTGTAAATTGTACTATTTCTCAGAATAGTACAAATATTGTTCCCTTGAATTGAGGCAATTGCACGACTCTATTTCAGCCATTGATTCTTTCCATATTGAGCGTTGATTGCGTCGAACGGCTGAATATTCTCCAACAGATTGTTCAACAGCTGTTCGCTCAGCTGTTGTTTATTCTTTGACACAACACTTCGCGCAACAGCTGTTTCTTTGTCGACTGGATACTTTGCGCCTGGTTGCCACGCTTCGCTACTTCTTCTTTTCTTGCGTCTGGATACCATGTCGACTGGATATGCAAAGCGCTGTAGCCTTCGACTGGATCCACTGTAGCTCTCGACTGGATGAAAATTGCTTGCGTCTGGATGTCCAGCTGGTTGTAACTATATGCTTGCAGCTGGTTGTCCAGTCGTTGGTTCCAAATTCTTGCGACTGTACTTCCCACGACTGGGTAGATCAAACGATGTCGTACCAACTTATTCAAACGACATCGTTTGCTATGCATCCTCGACTGATTGAATATAACGCTGAAGCTCTCGTCTGGATATACTGTAGCTTCCTACTGATATCTTGTATGTAAACGACATCGTTTTGCAATCGCCAACTCCAAATTCCCTCGACTGGTTGAAGCTCTCTGCTGATAGATCTTCCTGGTGATTGTGATGTCACTGCTGATGACATCAACGCTTAGCGCTCCAGCTGCTTTCTTCATCTGCTGATTCTTTAGCACGACGTCGTTTTATCTCTTGCGCTTCTCTTCACATCTACTGAATCATATGCGCTTGCACTACTGCTGGTCTTTCTTCATCTGCTGATTGTGATGATGTCATCCTTGCTGCTCACAGCTATCTCCATTATATATGCTGACGTCATCACTGCTGTTACCAGCTCTTGTTAGCGCTCCAGCTGGTTCAAGCTCTCTAAGCAATAATCACATCTGCTGGTCTGAATTGGCCTCCGCCTGATTACGAACAACTGATTCAACTTTGGACGTCTCCATTGCTAATCCAGCTGCCGTCTAAATGAATGCACCAAACCAACTGCTGAACTTTAACTTGAACCATCGGCTGGACAGATTCTTCGACTGTTCATCATCTTCTTCGATCCTGGAATCTGTACACTCAAGTGGAATTGTTAGAAACACAATAACAGGTTTTGTGTAATTCAAAACTTAATCAGGATCTGTCAAAACAGATCCATCAATATATCTGTGAGATCAAGCTTCTCACAGATATCATACGGCCAGCTGGTTTGTCTGGCCCCGGCTGGTCCTCTTAACTTCAAGCTGGTTTGTCCTTAACCAGCTGGACTCTATTCTTCTTGTCACGAGCCCTTTGTGTGCTTGCTTGTTTACTTGGTCCATTCAGACACCTCATCCAAATTACCAGCAAGCACACTGTTAATCAGATCTGATTCAGTCTTCCCAAGGACTGAGATCCCTAAGATGAACTTGTTACGATAAAATTTATAAGTTTTGGTGATAAAAAAATAAGACTGAGAATTGAACATAAGTATTCGCAGAGGACAAAAGAAGGAAACATCTCAGATCGTGACGTAACTGAGTTAAAGATTTAAGATTCGAGAACTCTGAGTTAAGTTGCGTTGACATCTGAGTTGACCGTTCGAGAATTGATCAGATATCGAGTCTAAGTTTTCAGTTATAGAATTGAGGAATTCTGAATTAAGTTCCAAGATATCGGGTTATTTGAGTAATCGGTTTTATCAGTTATCGGGACAGTCTTTCAAATTTGAGGGGATTCAGATTTGATTCAGAAGATACAGTAAGAGATCTATTTTAGAGCAAAGTATATTCAGAAGCTACAGTAAGAGATCTGTTTTAGCGCAAAGTATATTCAGACTTGATTCAGAGGCTTTATTAACAAGTTCTGGTATATCGACTAAGATGGTATAATTCAGATTCGAGAGTATCAGAGGTGAACAGACTCTTTGCAAGCAATTCAGATGTGAGTAACAGGAAGTCGGATTTGTATATGCTACTTCAGATATTAAGCTACTTCTGATGATCAGTTTCGATAGAGTATATTCGAAAGAGCTTTATGGTATTTTAGATTTCTTTAACGAACTTAGATTGGACAGATTCAACTCAGTGTCTTACAGATGTATGCTATCAGATTTGATTATCTTACGAGAATAGTACAGTATTCAGATTTGACATATTCAAGGATACACACAGAGGGAGAGATTCGTTTAACAGAGTGAACTTTCAGTGTGAGCTTCGAACCACTTTAAATGTTATAAAAGGATTATTTGAGGAGAATCAACGGTCATGATTTAATCGCATAAAAGCCTGGAATTAAGGAGACAAGATCAGAGCTATTTTGGGTAAAGTTGCACAGTACGCAGAGTGATTGATACGATGATTACTCACTTTGGAATATTAGTCAATTTAGCCCCGACGAGCTCAGTTTACCTTTTGTATGGCATTAATGGAGCATTAAATGCTATGATACGATGAAGATATGCAAAGGAGCTTATCTCTTCTGGTTACATTTATTGACCGTTGAAGACAAAGAGTATAAATAGCTGAAGAATTCAAATGGAGAAGCTGTGAAAACCCAGAAATTCAGGTTTTAAAAAAAAAACAGATCTCTCAACAGCTCTCAACAAATCTCGCAATAGATCTCTCGTCACTGGCTGCCAACAGATCTCTCGTCACTGGCTGCCAACAGATCTCTCGTCACTGGCTGCTAACAGATCTCTCAACAGCTCTCAACAGATCTCGCAACAGATCTCGCAACAGATCTCTCGTCACTGGCTGCCAACAGCTCTCTCGTCACTGGCTGCCAACAGATCTCTCGTCAGTGGCTGCTAACAGATCTCTCAACAGCTCTCAACAGATCTCTCAAAAAGATTCCTCCTGGTCAAACAGATTTCTCCCGGTCAGATTTGGTAAGGAAAACTCAACTTTTGCTCACAAATTACAGCAAGCTCTTCACGCGTACAGATCAAATTTCGCAGTTGTAACTGCCAAATTAGAGGGATTAATGGCCAATTAAGAGACCCAAATCAATGCCTACAACAATTGCTCTCGTAACAGCCATTTTAATGGCCATGAAATCAGGGATTTATGGCCTTAATGACAGACCTTTTGCCTCCCCACTTCGACACCTATAAATACCAACAAAAACCTCAGAATTTCTCACACTCCTTCGAAATTTCTCAGTAAGAAAAAGCAGTAAGCTCTCACACTGGTATTCTGCACAACACTACCAGATTTCGTGCCTTTAACCAACCGAATTTCAGAACGGTAAGTGGGATTTTGCTAAGTAAATATATTCGATTGATATATTAGGTATTATTCTTGTTAAAAGTTCAGTTTTGAACCTACAGTTCGAGCACTGTTTCAATTCAGATTTCTGTTTCGTTCAAGCTCTGTTTTGCACTGATTTTACTGTCGTAATATGGGTCTACGGAATATTCCGCACTCTGAGTTACTTGGTGTAACTACATGGCCTCGACCCCTTAGAAGAGTAAACATTAGGGACTGATCAGTAAACCATAGACACGAAGTAATTATCAGTGCTATCTTCTATGCTACCAGTTATCCTATGCGCTGTTCAGTACATGCTCTGTTCTGAAATCTGTTATTCAATATATGTATATATTGTTATGCTCGAATGGTATCCCCCACTTGCTGAGTGTTTCCCCAAACACTCACACCCTTACTTCTCCTATCCAGATAAGAACGAAGAGCAGGTTTAAGAAGAAGAACATGAGATGTTCTGGGGCTGGTGAAGATTCTGCTTTTCTTTTTATAAATGTAATTTCGCTTCCGCAAACTTTGATTTTCAGTTGTAAAGACGATCATTTTGATTATGTAATAGACTGGTTTTTAGTTGAACTATGAGGCTTGATGTTTTGTAATGAATAATTATTAAACATCGTCGGTGTTCACGTCCAGGCCCGTTCTCGGGGCGTGACATTTTAGTGGTATCAGAGCTAACCAGGTTCATAATCCGGCTGGGAAGTTCGAGCAAGAAGAGTTTTGATTTCATCCGAAGGAATAATTTTTTTATCGAAAGGTCATCTTTATTCGGAAAGTTAAGTTTATTCCTCAAAGTGATTTTTTCAGAAATCTCAACTGTATTCAAACGTTCATATCTCTTTATGAAATTTCAATTTGATCCGGAAATTTCAAAATTTTCCAAAACTTTCCTATTTATTCACAAAGTTCATTTCATTCGATTTTTTTGATTTAATTCGGAAAGTTCAGTTCTAATGTTGTGAATTGTTTGATTTTGTGAGAGATCTGTTTTCCAGTGTTAGCGTGTTTCTCGCGTTGTTTTTGGCTGAATGTTAATAGAGATCTGATTGTTGTGAGAAAGCTGTTCGAATTTGAGAAGCTAGAGCGCGACAGATCTGGTGACGTAAGCAGCGCTTGTGTATGACGTAAGCATCGCTGGATGGTGATCGCATTGAGTTGTAGGAGAGATCTTTTGGTGCAAACTGATAACAGATCTGATGACGTCAGCATCGCGCGGTTGCTTAGTGAGGATGACGCAAGCATTGCTGTTGAGAGATCTGGTTGTTAGCAAGGAGTTCCTTTACGTCGTCGTTTCAGGAGAGATCTGATTCTAGCGTTATATTGGACCAGACTTGATGACGTATGCAGATCTGTTGTGTTGCGCGGCAGATCTGATGACGTAAGCAAGTCTGCTGGTGACGTAAGCAGATCTGGTGCCTGTACGCCGTCGTTTTGAAGTTGCGCAAGGGCGTGAGATCTGTTGCTCTTAGCGCTAAAATCTGTTTTGCTCATGCGACGTCGTTTTGAGGCTTGTGCGAGAATTGTTAGCGCGAGAGATCTGTTCTACGACTTTTCAAGTTGTAGATGTCTGTTTTTGTCGGTGTTGGACTTGTTGTGTAGCTTTTGAGTTGAGGATATATATATAAGTGTTGAGTTTACACTTAGAGCATTCCAGACCCGATATTTCTTATCCTCAAGCTCGAAACCCTCGAATTAGATACTGTTCACCGTCTCTTTCTTTCGCGATTTTCCGTCGATTCCGACCTCTGTTTTTAGAGTTCTTGGTAGCGTTGGAAACCTCTTGAGAAGACCTTTCTTTTCCTACCAATCTTGGAGGCTGTGTTGAGCTGGAAAGAGAACGCGAAGTTGCTGAGTTTTGAGCAGTAAGTTGTGCCGTGAACTCTTCTTAGCGTGAGCTTTCGGATTGTTGCTGGAGCTCTTCGGCCGTGTGATTTGAGGCTAAGTGGGATCTGTTTGCAAGCTGTGAGAATTACCGTACTCTGTCGTGGTTGTGAGGTAGTTTATTGAGGAATTAAGGTACGACTGAGCAGCCCTTAGCAGTTGAACTTGAACATGGCTAGTTATCGATGTTGTGAATTGTGGTTATGTGACTTACGTGAAATTGAATTATGGAATTGATTGAGTTATGCTTTATTTCACGTATTATGCATTGTATGCTTTATGCTTTGATATCGAATGGCATTCATGCATACATCTTGAGCCTGAATTGACAGATTGATTTGATTACCTGATTGGGTGCCACGTTGTGACTGGCCGACTGTTGAGTCGTGCCCGAAAAGTCCAACGCTATCGTCGGAGTGGTGACTACCGGATTCGAGTGTCTACCACCGAGCTGTGATGGGCTGACGGGCCCCGATGATCACGGACCGATGATTTCCACCGGCTGATTGGCTGTGTGTGGTATAGAGGCTTGACTTGAGTTGCCAGTTGATAGACTGGTCTAGCTATCCGATTTCTTGATAGCCCTCATGCATTCATAGCATTGATTTGTAGCATGTTGCATGTTTATCTGCTTTGATAGCTCTTCGTACTGAGGCTTGACCTCGTATTTCTTTTCCTGCTTTTGTTGTTTGGGTCTGTGTTACCCATTTGCAGGAGTTTCAGGTAACCAAGCTGGACCGAGTGGAAGTTCAGTTGGTCGATCCCCGCATCCCTGAGTCCCAGTTTATTTATGATATGTATTGAACCGGGGGATGCCCCGTGTTTTATTGTATTTGGGGATCCGTATGTTGAATTGAATTATGTAGTTACCTGTTATATGAGTTTGAGTTAACTCATATTTTGAGTATTGAATATTTTGAATGTATGATTTGAAGTTCAGGCCTCTTTCGAATTGATTTTTATGGTTACTTGTTGGTTGAGTTTGAGCTAGCTGATATTTTGAGTATTGAATATTTTTGAATGAATGATTTGAAGTTCAGGCCCATTTCTTTCGAAAAATTTTTAAGCCCTGATTTTAAGCTTCCGTGATTATGCGTTGATTTTGTGTTAATTGTTAGTAATTAGCACGGGGCCTGACAAGTTTCATCCGAAAACTTTTGGTGTCATTCGATTTTTTTAGAATCTTTTGCTTTCAGAAAATTTTCCTTTATTCGGAGATCTTCTATTGAATCCTATTGAATTCATGAGATTCTTCATCGATCAATTTTTTTTTTCGAATCCAAATAAACTTTTAATACACCAGATAGATTTCTTTGATCTGTTTGAGTTAGTTTCTCCAGAAGAATTTCTTACCAGGTTGAGTTTTTTTCATTCATTTGCTCGACCATAATCTTTTTCTTCATGTCAACAAATCCTTACAGCTTACATCCATGAAATAATATGGAAATCCCCTATTTTCATTTCATCATCACTTACTGCATAAGATGATTTCTTCTGCTTCCCGTAACTCGAGTGATTCATCGTCCTAAACCAAACCTATACGCGAACCGGATACCATCAAAGAAGAGCTGGAGATCACAGTTAACCAAATCCATAGGGAAATAATATGAGAACTCAAGTTTCTAGGACGAAACTTCTTTTAAGGAGGGAGGGATGTGAAAACCCAGAAATTCAGGTTTTAAAAAAAACAGATCTCTCAACAGCTCGCAACATATCTCTCGTCACTGGCTGCCAACAGATCTCTCGTCACTGGCTGCTAACATATCTCTCAACAGCTCTCAACAGATCTCGCAATAGATCTCTCGTCACTCTCAACAGCTCTCAATAGATCTCGCAATAGATCTCTCGTCACTGGCTGCCAACAGATCTCTCGTCACTGGCTGCCAACAGATCTCTCGTCACTGGCTGCTAACAGATCTCTCAACAGCTCTCAACAGATCTCACAACAGATCTCACAAAAGATCTCTCAACAGATCTCGCAACAGATCTCTCAACAGATCTCTCAAACAGATTCCTACTGGTCAAACAGATTCCTCCTGGTCAAACATATTTCTCCCGGTCAGATTTGGTAAGGAAAACTCAACTTTTGCTCACAAATTACAGCAAGCTCTTCACGCGTACAGATCAAATTTCACAGTTGTAACTGCCAAATTAGAGGGATTAATGGCCAATTAAGAGACCCAAATCAATGCCTACAATAATTGCTCTCGTAACAGCCACTTAAACGGCCATGAAATCAGGGATTTATGGCCTTAATGACAGACATTTTGCCTCCCCACTTCGACACCTATAAATACCACACAGAAACCTCAGAATTTCTCACACTCCTTCGAAATTTCTCAGTAAGAAAAAGCAGTAAGCTCTCACGCTGATATTCTGCACAACACAAACAGATTTCGTGCCTTTAACCAACCGAATTTCAAAACGGTAAGTGGGATTTTGCTAAGTAAATATATTCGATTGATATATTAGGTATTATTCTTGTTAAAAGTTCAGTTTTGAACCTACTGTTCGAGCACTGTTTCAATTCAGATTTTTGTTTCGTTCAAGCTCTGTTTTGCACTGATTTTACTGTCGTAGTATGGGTCTACGGAATATTCCGCACTCTGAGTTACTTGGTGTAACTACATGGCCTCGACCCCTTAGAGGAGTAAAAAATAGGGACTGATCAGTAACCATAGACACGAAGTAATTATCAGTGCTATCTACTATGCTACCTGTTATGCTATGCGTTGTTCAGTACATGCTCTGTTCTGAAATCTGTTATTCAGTATATGCATATATTGTTATGCTCAAATGGTATCCCCCACTTGCTGAGTGTTTCCCCAAACACTCA
This sequence comes from Dorcoceras hygrometricum, assembly GCA_001598015.1. Lineage (NCBI taxonomy): Eukaryota > Viridiplantae > Streptophyta > Magnoliopsida > Lamiales > Gesneriaceae > Dorcoceras > Dorcoceras hygrometricum. The sequence continues at coordinate 322,548 of KQ991057.1, read as the reverse complement.
CACCTTCTCCCACCCAGATAAAAGAACAGGAGATGTTCTGGGGCTGGTGAAGATTCTGCTTTTCTTTTTGTTAATGTAATTTCGCGTCCGCAAACTTTGTTTTTCAGTTGTAAAGACGATCATCTTGATTATGTAATAGACTGGTTTTGAGCTGCACTATGAGGCTTGATTTTTTGTAATGAATAATTATTAAACATTGCCGATGTTCACGTCCAGGCCCGTTCTCGTGACAGAAGCTCTCGGTCATTTTCTCTACGATTCACGACGTTCTCACTGCTACTATAACGCTCTTACATACTTATTGGGGATATTTATTGAAAATTATTCCAAGTCCCATTATCCAAATCTCGAAGAACTCTCAAGTTCAAGCCTTCATAGATTCACACTTTGAGATATCTTCTCGTTTACATTTGTAAGCAGTTCTTGTTGATAAAAGAACCAGAATATTTACAGTACTCGATATATCATATTTATTTGTATCATTCATTTTTGAATCTGTAACAAACGTGCTAAGTGAAGACGTTTGAGAAATTACGTTGATTGTATTCAGCAGTTGTATCTGCTTGTATTGGTGATTGCTAGGAGTTCACTTGGAGCTAGGCTCAGTGACCGGGTGTCTACAGTGTCTGTATTCATCAAATTCTTCTAGTGGAATCTTCCTGCAAAGGAAGAAGGGGAGACGTAAGATTTAATATCCGAACTTCTAGAAACAAATTCTGAACTTTGCACTGTTACTTATCGCATTTATTTATTTACATTGTTCACTGTTAATCGACTTATTTCCGCACTATCATTGTTAGTCGAGAAATCAACTTTGGGACTGAGATACCTCAGATCTGGTAACACGGATCTGAGTTAAGCAAGGCGCTTGTAAAATCACTTTTAAAGGTTTTGAAAATTTAAAAATAGCAAGGAGTTCATTCAACCCCCCCTTCTGAACTCCTAGGGCTGTTTTCGATCCATATTGATCATATAAATTGGTATCAGACCCTGCGCATCTCAGTTATTGAACATCCTGTCATTTACGTTTTATGTATTTCGATATGTCTACTCACATAACAAGATTCCTATGTTTTCGAAGGAATACTATGATGATTTGAAGATAAGGATGCAAACACATTTGGCGGCGCAAGATGATGATATGTGGTCAGTCATTACAGATGGACCCATAAAGATAATGAAGGCGAACACTGCTATAGCCATATCTGCTGGAGCATCGGAATGGGTAGAAAGGAGAAGATATGAATACACTACTGATGAGAAGAAGAAATCGACCTTGGAAAATGTGGCCAGAGATATTCTGTATAAGACGTTGGATAAAAATATGTTCAGTAAAATCAAAACCTGTGCCACATCGAAGGAGATTTGGCAAAAGCTAACTCAGATCTGTGAGGAAAATGATTAAACCAAAGAGAATAAGCTTATTGTTGCACAGCAGAAGTATGAGTCGATAAAGATGCGAGATGGAGAGACCGTGGATGAGTTCGATGAAAGATTCAGTGTTGTCATAATAGAGTTGACCAGTATTGGTAGGGAATACAACAACCGTGATTTGGCACTGAAAGTAATGAGAGCACTTCCCAGGGAGTGGGATGTCAAGACAATAGCCATGCGGGAATCTAAGGATCTAAATAAGTTGGAGCTTCATGATCTGTTTGCGAACCTGAAGGCATATGAATTTGAGTTAGAATCCAGATCTGAGACAGGGCCGTTAACATCTCAACCAACTAAAGCTTTAGCAGCAACGACATATGAACATTGCTAACCAAGAAAATCTGTGAACAACTCAGCAATGATGCAATGTCCCTCTTCGTCAAGAAGTTTGGGAAATTTCTGAGAAGATCTTATAACCCTTATTTCTCTTATAATAATGCTAACAAATCTGAAAAAATTGTCAACTGATATGAACTGTTACAATTGTGGTCGTCCAGGTCACTTTGCAGCAGACTGTAACAGGCCAAAGAAGGAGGAAAGACCTAAAAGGGATGAGAAGAAGGACGATAGATCCAAGGAAAGATCAAAGGAGAGAAGGATGTGGACAAGATCTGACAAAAGACCCAACTGAAAGAATGATAGAAAAGTGCTTGTTGCAGAAGAAAGCAACAAAAACTGGGCAGATTCAGATTCCGATTCCTCGTCAAGCTGCTCCTCATCTAGCGACAGTGAACAGGAGGAAGTTCACTGCCTGATGGCTAATCAACCTTCGGATGATGAGGCATTTGATTTCTCCAACACTGAATTCACACGAGAGGACCTAATTAACGCACTCAATGAAATAGTCCATGAGTACTGAAAGCTTTCTCAAACATTCGAGGAAGTCAAGACTGAAAACAATGGTTTGAAAAAAAGTTCAGTAGAACCAAGCACCTCTCAACTTGGTGAGACTGACAGTTACAAACCGAGTTAAGTAAGCTGAAGTATGAGAATGAATCTTTGATATTAAGATCTTGTGAGCTCGAATCTGAAAACGTAAAATTAAAGGAAATAATGAGCTCCTGGACCATGTCTTCTGTTTCCCTGAACAAGCTGTATGAGACTCAGAAAGCCAGCGAATGATAGAACTGGCTTAGGTTTCAACGTTGAAGAAAGCAGCTCTGAGGGAACTAGTACTCAATCAAATCTGGTGTATGACAATTCAAAAGGATGAATTTTGTCAAAACCAGTGTGATACACAACACTTGTGAGTCGGTAAAGTATGATGACCAGACTTCTGGGCAACTGAACCAAAAGGGCAAAGCTGGTATTGGATATATCAGACCTGAGAATTCTAAGCCAAGCTGGTTAAAGAAAGACTTGATAAAGAGAAAGCGAAAGCTGGTTCTAAGTCCTCTGTTCCTCACCAGCATAGGTGGAATTAGACGAAGGTAAAATCTGTTTGGAAAAAGGTTCAGCCCCGAAGAGATCTGAATGGTCCACATACTAAGCCAAAAATCAACAGATCTCACCATATTTCTACAAACACCCTTATGGACTTTCATACTTGGAAAACTGTTAAGGTAATTCAAGTATGGGTCCCGAAAGGGGTAATCCGATCTGGACCCAAGTAAAATTGGGTACCAAAATTTGTTTTCGTGATTGTAGGATAATAGGTACAAAGCTGGATATGAGTCAATCATATGGTACCTGGATAGCGGTTGTGCACGACACATGACAGGAGATTCAAAGCTGCTAATAGATGTGATTCCTCACAAAGGAGCAAAAATCGTTTTTGGTGATAACTCACATGGTAACACTTTGGGTAAGGGTAAGCTTACCCACGGTAACATTTCAATATCTGACATTTTAGTTGTTGAGAATTTGTGCTACAATCTAATCAGTATAAGTCAGTTGTGTGACAAGGGTTACACAGTTAGCTTCCAAAATCACACTTGCACAGTTCAGAGTCCAAAAGGTCTGACTGTATTGGTAGGTAAAAGATCCGGGAATACCTACATTATCAATTGGTCAGAGCAAATGGGATCTGAACAGATCTGCCTTGCAGCTGACTCTTCCAAGAGCTGGCTGTGACATCAGCGAATGAATCATCTGAACTTTAAAACGCTTGCCAAATTGAGTCAGCATGAACTGGTTTCTGGTATGCCCAAAATCAATTTTTCTAATGACAAGATCTGTGCCGCATGTCAGCTTGGTAAACAAATCTATTCTACTTTTATAAAGAAAGGCGTTAAACATTCATCCCGAAGATTAGAGTTACATATGGATCTCTTTGGTCCTATTCCCGTAACGAGCTTAGGGGGAACGAATTACACCTTGTTGTTGTTGATGATTTTACAAAATTCACCTGGGTGCTGTTTTTAAAATCAAAATCTGATACCGCTGACCAACTGATTTGGCTTTTAAAACATTTACAAAATGACAGATCTTGTACAGTCAACCGGATAAGAAGTGATCTTGGTACCGAGTTTTTAAATAAAAATTTATCCTCTTATCTGGATGACATAGGGATAAAGCATGAGCTTTTTGCAGCTAGAACTCCTCAACAGAACGGGCTGGTTGAGAGGAGAAATCGTACTTTAAAAGAAGTTGCTAGATCTATGATTGCTTATTCCGGCATTTCTCAAAAATTTTAGGCAGAAGCAGTTAACACAGCTTGATACACTCAGAACAGATCTATGATTAATAAGTTGCATGGCAAAATCCCATATGAGATCTGGAGTGGCAAGAAACCTGATATTTCCTATTTCAGGGTGTTTAGGTGCAGATGCTTCATTCATAATAATGGTAAGAAGCACCTAACAGATTTTGATGCTAAATCTGATGCAGGTTTATTCCTAGGTTATGCAATTGTGACCAAAGCATATAGAGTTTTCAACAATCGAAGTCTGACAGTCGAAGAATCAGAACATGTGGTTTTTGATGAGACAAGTTTCAGATCCAACTCAGCTGCGAGCCTCAATGATTTATGCACACTTCTAGAATCATCCAGCCTTGATGAATCAGATGATGACGTGCCACAACAAAGAAACTCAGCTGAGATACAACCAGCGCTGGACACACCGCACGACAATGCTCAAGCAGATCTGACAGGTAATTCAGCAGTCATTGATTTGACTAACGTTGACCCAACGTAGGATCAGATCTCATCAAGCGTGCCAGCTGCTGAAGCTGAAACAATAAATGCTCAAGATGCTGAGCAACCAGATCCCGCAACACATTAACTGGAATCTGATGCACAACCTAGCAACGCTAATCATAAATTGATGTCAGACAACCCAGATGCGATTATCCAACCAAAAATTGAAGCTGAACAGGGAGCAAATCCAATCGGATCTGATCTCCGGTGGAACAGAAATCATCCACCCGAGCAGGTCATAGGTAACATTAATTCTTCGATTCACAAACAAGGCCAGCTATTGCATGATCATTTTGATTCAGCATTCATCTCGCATATAGAACCAAAAGCAGATAAATGAAGCCTTAGCTGACCCAAGCTGGATAGATGCAATGCAAGAAGAACTAAATCAGTTTAAGCGAAATAATGTTTGGAAACATGTATCTAGACCTTCTAATCATTCAGTGATAGGAACTAGATGGGTCCTTAGGAACAAACTGAATGAATATGGAGTAACAAGGAACAAAGCTAGACTGGTAGCTCAAGGATTTAGGCAAATGGAAGGTATAGATTTTGATGAAAATTTTGCACCAGTAGCTAGACTAGAAGCCATTCGCATGTTTCTTGCATATGCTGCATATAAAGACTTCAAGGTCTTTCAAATGGATGTTAAGAGTGCATTTCTTAATGTCATCCTATCTGAGGAAGTGTATGTTGCACAACCTCCTGGCTTCGTTGATCATACATATCCAAATCACGTTTATAAATTGGATAAAGCTCTATACGGGTTGAAGCAAGCACCCAAAGCTTGGTATGATACACTGTCTAAGTTTCTTATTGAGCATGATTTCACTATAGGCACAGTTGATAAGACTCTATGTAAATTTTTGAAATCTGATCATGTCCTGTTAGTGCAAATTTATTTAGATGATATTATTTTTGGGTCAACTAATCACAAGTTGTGCCAGAAATTTTCTATGTTGATGCAGGACAAGTTTTAGATGAGCATGATGGGAGAGCTGACGTTCTTTTTGGGATTACAAGTGAGACAGCTTGACAATGGAATCTTCATCAATCAAGAAAAATATACGAAAGAACTGCTGAAGAAATTTGGCATGGACAATTGCTCACAGCAGCGACCCCAATGAGCTCCTCAATCAAATTGGACAAAGATGAAGCTGGAACTGCCATTTAGGTATCTTTATATCGTGGCATTACAGGCTCCCTGCTATACTACCGCTAGCAGACCAGACATCGTGCTGTTTGTATGTGTGATATATACCAAGTGGAGCCAAATCAATCTCATTATATTGTTGTAAAGCGTATACTGAAATATTTAAAAGGAACTTCCAATGTTGGTCTTTGGTATCCCAAAGACTCAAGCTTACAACCGATCGGTTACAGTGATGCAGACTACGCAGGATGTAGAGTTGATCATAGAAGCACAAGTGGTACTTGTCAATTCTTAGGAGATCGATTGATTTCCTGGTTTAGTAAGAAGCAGGCCTCTATTGCAACGTCCACAGCCGAAGCGGAGTACTTAGCGGCTGGAAGCTGCTGTGCTCAGATTTTATGTATTCAACACCAGCTAAAGGATTACGGCATTGATGCTTCTGAAGCGCCTATTCTCTGTGACAACACCAGTGCTATCGCAATCACTCAAAACCCTGTGTTGCATTCTAGAACAAAGCATATCGACATCAGGTATCACTTCATAAGAGATCATGTGCTCAAGAAGGACGTCCAGCTGGAGTATGTGTCGACAGATCAGCAAGTAGCTGACATCTTCACAAAGCCTCTACCAGACGCTAAGTTTTCCTATTTCAGAAACATTCTTGGTCTTTTAGAATTGCCTTGATTTTCCTATGTGCTAACATTTGCAGGTTGAACAGCTTTTATGCATCAGATCTGAGTCTACTGTTCAGGTGGAACCTTCATGGATTCTCAGATCTGGTAAAACCTCCGGTATGGGAGAACCTTAACAAAGGATCTGAAGTGTTAAGCGCTGAGTCGGCTGAATATGTGGGATCTGGACATACTCAGATTCCATATATACACAGTTGATGCTTATCAATGATCAGATCCTGCAATACCCCTACTGATACAGCAAAATAGATCCTAAGGCTGTGACGTGTTAAATAGTTGGCGCCTGTTTTTACTTTTTCACCCTCGTGGTTAAAATTTCAAATAATTTCAAAATATTTTCAAAATATAAATTGCGCCGTCGGATGATTGACACGTGTTGTCATCATACGAAACGTCACATACACATTCTCTCACTGTTTCACATTCCTCATTTACATTACGCCATTTCACTTTTCATTATTCTTACCTCAGGCAAAATTACCTTCAAGCTTTCGTGCATTCTTGCTCTCTAGTGCTCTCTGTTTGCAGAATATTCATCTTTCAGGCGTTTTCTCGCTCGATCTACAATCAGAAATGGCCTCAGCTTTCATCACCAACGCTCTTCAAGTGAACTTCAACTCTGTCTTGGGTATCTCAGATAATGATGAAATGGTGAATAGGTTCAAAGCCCTTGAATCTACTGGGCTACGTGGATTTCTGGGATGTCCGTCAGTACTTTATGAGTAGGAACTGGAGCATTTTTTCGATACAGCTCTTGTGCAAGATGGTGATATTACCTGTGTTGTTTCTAGAAAGTATGTAGCAATTCCTGAGGACAGTTTTGCAGGTATATTCAATCTGCCTACAGAGGGTCTAACTGATTTGTCGGAAGTGCCGAATAATTTGATGTTGCAGGAAAGAACTCTTTTCTCTAAGTCTAGTGTGCCTGTTCAGTTCTCGTGCAAGAAGAGATTGATGAAGTATGAGTTCAGACTGTTGAATGATATTTTGTCCAAGTCCATTACTGTGAAAGCTGGTTCTTTCGACGCCGTCACCCAAGAAAGGTTTCTGATGGATGACGGCTATTCATTTTGGTATCAGGGTCAACTGGAGTAAAATTCTTTTTGAGGTCTTGAAGGAAATGGTTGATAGAACCACCAAAAGAGCAAAAGGGTTTGTGGCCCAGATTTGTGTTCTATTGAAAAGCGACCCCACGGTCACTTTGGGAGAGGAGAAGATCTTCCCTCCGTTGAAAATTCTTTCTGCCAAGACGGTAAATACATATGTCGCCACAAACAAAACCATTGATGCCCATGGTGAAACTGATGAGCCCGAAGTGGCTAAGGTAGCGATTGTGAAGAAGAAATATGTGTCCAAGAAGAGATCTGTTCCAACTGCTATCAAGGACACAGCTGAGGTACAACTTTAGTGCCAGTGGGACCAGTTTTGGGAGATAGCAATACTCCAAGAAGGATTGTAGATTATGTATCATACCATATCCAGATTATAGATACTATAAGTGTACATTCTTCAGATTCCAGCTCTAGTTCGACCTCTTCCAGCCACAATCAAATGGATTCTCGTGTGAAATGTCCTATGAATGAAGAGACTTCTGCCAATCATATTGATTTTCTTGTTGACACAGCTGTGTATGGAGAGACTCCTATTACTCAGATTTCTTTGCCAGCTGTTGATCCTACAGATGTTACAGAATCTTTCTCACAGCTCCGAGCCTCTATTACGCGGCTTTCTGTTAATCAATTGAATACTTCTAGTAAGATAGGGGATCTCCAAAACCATATTTTATTTAAGATCGCGAATCTTGAGAAAGCATTCAAAGAAGCTCTTTCTAATTAGACAAGTCTATCGGAATCTCATGCAAAGCGCTCGACAGTAGGCCAAATTTCAACAAACTGCCTTGTCACTTGAGTTGCTTGAGTTTAAGAAAGGGGTTGGGGCACAAAATGCTGTGCTGATATCTGATGTGAAGCAGAAGAGGTGGTGGTGGTAGTAGAAGCAGAGGTGATAGGATCGAATATTCTAGTATAATACATTCCAGCAGCAGTGAACCTCACAGGAGAGATGCCAGATATTGGCTAGGAGAGAAATAAAAATAAGCAGTTTTTGGATTTTCAGTTCTTTGTACAAATCTTTTGTACTGTGCTTCATTATATATAGCAGACTTGGAGCAATTTATTGTTGTCTCTTTTAATTCAAAGGCTGCTAAGTTTTGTCATCACCAAAAAGGGGGAAATTGTTAAGATAAAATTTATAAGTTTTGGTGATAACAAAATAAGACTGATAACTGAACATAAGTATTCGCAGAGGACAAAAGAAGGAAACATCTCAGATCGTGACGTCACCGAGTTGAAGATTTAAGATTCGAAAACTCTGAGTTAAGTTGCGTTGACATCTGAGTTGACCGTTCGGGAATTGATCAGATATCGAGTCTAAGTTTTCAGTTATCGAATTGAGGAATTCTGAATTAAGTTCCAAGATATTGGGTTATTTGAGTAATCGATTTTATTAGTTATCGGGACAGTCTTTCAGATTTTAGGGGATTCAGATTTGATTCAGAAACTACAGTAAGAGATCTGTTTTAGAGCAAAGTATATTCAGAAACTACAGTAAGAGATCTGTTTTAGCGCAAAGTATATTCAGACTTGATTCAGAGGCTTTAGTAACAGATTCTGGTATATCTACTAAGATGGTATAATTCAGATTCGAGAGTATCAGAGGTGAACAGACTCTTTGCAAGCAATTCAGATGTGAGTAACAGGAAGTCGGATCTGTATATGCTACTTCAGATATTAAGCTACTTCTGATGATCAGTTTCGACAGAGTATATTCGAAAGAGCTTTATGGATTTCAGATTCTTTAACGAACTTAGATTGGACAGATTCGACTCAGTGTCTTACATATGTATGCTATCAGATTTTATTATATTACGAGAACAGTACAATATTCATATTTGACATATTCAAGGATACACACAGAGGGAGAGATTCGTTTAACAGAGTGAACTTTCAAATGTGAGCTTCAAACCACTTCAGATGTTATAAAAGGATTATTTGAGGAGAATCAACGGTCATGATTTAATTGTATAAAAGCCTGGAATTAAGGAGAAAAGATCAGAGCTATTTTGGGTAAAGTTGCACAGTACGCAGAGTGATTGATACGATGATTACTCACTTTGGTATATTAGTCAATTTAGCCCTGACGAGCTCAGTTTACCTTTTGTATGGCATTAATGGAGCATTAAATGCTATGATACGATGAAGGCAAATGAGCTTATCTCTTTTGGCTACATTTATTGACCGTTGAAGACAAAGAGTATAAATAGCTGAAGAATTCAAATGGAGAAGCTCTCGGTCATTTTCTCTACCATTCACGACGTTCTCACTGCTACTATAACGCTCTTACATACTTACTGAGAATATTTTATTGAAAATTATTCCAAGTCCCAGTATTCAAATCTCGAAGAACTCTCAAGTTTAAGCCTTCATAGATTCACACTTCGAGATATCTTCTGGTTTACATTTGTAAACAGTTCTTGTTGATAAAAGAACCAGAAGATTTACAGTACTCAATATATCATATTTATTTGTATCATTCATTTTTGAGTCTGTAACAAACGTGCTAAGTGAAGCCGTTTGAGAAATTACGTTGATTGTATTCAGCAGTTGTATCTGCTTGTATTGGTGATTGCTAAGAGTTACTTGGAGCTAGGCTCAGTGACCGGATGTCTACAGTGTCTGTATTCATCAAAGTCTTCTATTGGAGCCTTCCTACAAAGGAAGAATGGGAGACGTAGGATTTGATATCCGAACTTCCAGAAACAAATTCTGAACTTTGCAGTGTTACTTATCGCATTTATTTATTTACACTGTTCACTGGTTAATCGACTTATTTCCGCACTATCATTGTTAGTCGAGAAATCAGCTTTGGGACTGAGATACCTCAGATCAGTAACACGGATCTGAGTTAAGCAAGGCGCTTGTAAAATCACTTTTAAAGGTTTCGAAAATTTAAAAATACCAAGGAGTTCATTCAACCCCCCCTTCTGAACTCCTATGGCTGTTTTCGATCCTTATTGATCCTCATAACTGATTATTCCCGTGCTCAATGATCAAGCGTGCACTTGATCACTGCTCTTGTATACGGCTTCGCACTCAGTCACTGCTCTTGTACTCTGCACTTGATCTGCGGTTGAGCCGTTCTGCACTTCAACATTCTGCACTTGAACTCTGCTCTTCATTCTCTACGCTTGATCTTCGTGTTGCACCTACTTCAAGCTGGTGAACCAGCTTGATGTTCCCTGTACTTCTGGAAGTAAACAGTTGTATCAGCTTGGATGTCCCTTTACTGTTCCAGCTAGATATCTTCGACCAGTTCAACTCAAGCGTCCCCTCACTGTTCCAGTTTGGATATCTTCACGTCTACTCCAGTCTAAGCAAGTTGTGCATGTCATGTAGAGCGTTAGTACAATAGAAGCAGATTTTGTGTGAATCAAAACTTAGATTCTGATCTCTAAAACAGATCCAACAATTTGATTCTGGGTTTGAGCCGTTCTGCACTTCAACATTCTGCGCTTGAACTCTGCTCTTCTGTCAAGCTGGTGAACCAGCTTGACTCTTCCTGCGTTCTGGATTCCTGCAGAACCTGCATAGCATCCTATGTTGGACCAGCTTGGGCGTCTCCTCATCATTCCAACTTAGATGTTTTTTGTTCGACCAGCTTGGACGTCCCCTCACTGTTCCAGCTTGAAAATCTCCATGTTTCTTCAATCAAGTGCACTGCATATTTCACAAAAGCCGTTAGTCAAATATAAGCAGGTTTTGTGTTAATCAAAATTCAGATTTTGATCTGTAGAAACAGATCCAACAGACACACTTAGCGAATTACGCTATACAAACAGGAAGCAGGCATACAGATAGCAGAAATAAAATATATAAACTTGTTTCAACACTTTGAATGAAAGCTGAAAGAGAGAGAGGACTTGAATAAATCTGCACATAATAATAAAAATAAAAAAATAGAAATGTTGTCTTTTTATCCCTACTAAATAGATAATAATATTTAAACTTGATCATGGAAAATTATTTTTCTAACGGATTTACTCGGATTTACTCTTAAGGGTGAATTGCTCAGAACTCTCCTTATTAAAACTCATCTTATTGTTCAGTCCCCAGGTCAGATCTTTATTGTTTCCAATCCCTGACACAACCCAATAATTTGTTTTAACTCCCCAGTAATTATAATTTACTATATTATCCCCGTCTCTTCAATTTCCATCTCACTCCCTCCCCATTTCTTGATTTCACTGGTAATTAACTTCAGTGTCCAGCCAAGCTTCTAAAGTGATAAAGTTGTTGGATCTGATCCAAGAACTTTCAAGGAGGCAATTTCCGATGCTGATTCTAACTTATGGCTTGAAGCAATGCAGTCTGAGTTTGACTCAATGCATGCTAACCAAGTTTGGACTCTTGTTAACCCTCCCGAAGGAATTGTTCCCATTGGGTGCAAATGGGTATACAAGAGGAAACTTGGGCCTGATGGTAAGGTATTGACCTACAAGGCGCGACTGGTCGCGAAAGATTACACTCAAAGGCAAGGTGTTGACTATGATGAAACCTTCTCGCCCGTCGCAATGTTCAAGTCAATTAGAATATTGTTAGCCATAGCCGCATGGTACGACTATGAGATATGGCAAATGGATGTGAAAACTGCGTTCCTTAATGGAAACATTAAGGAAGAGATCTATATGACGCAGCCTGAGGGTTTCACATCTGTTGGAAGCGAGCATAAGGTATGCAAGCTTCAGAGATCGATCTACGGTCTCAAACAAGCATCGCGAAGTTAGAACCTGAGATTCGATGAAACGATCAAGGAATTTGGTTTCATCAAGAATCCCGAGGAGCCATGTGTCTATAAAAAGGTAGTTAAAAGCGCTGTGACGTTCCTAGTACTTTATGTTGATGACATCCTACTCATTAGGAATGATGTAGGAATGCTGCAGTCAACTAAAGTATGGTTGTCTAGTAGATTTTCGATGAAGGACATGGGTGAAGCATCCTATATTCTTGGAATACATATCTATCGGGATAGATCTAAACGGATGCTCGGACTCACCCAAGCTACCTACATCGATACCATACTTAAGAGGTTCTCTATGGAAGAGTCCAAGAGAGGACACCTACCTATGTGCCACGGGGTCACTCTATCCAAGTCTATGTGTCCAAAGACTGATGAGGAGATAGAGAGTATGGCACGTGTACCATATGCCTCGGCTATAGGTAGTATTATATATGGCATGATCTCGACTAGACCGGATGTCGCATATGCTCTGAGTGTCACGAGCCGCTACCAGGCCAACCCCGGCCAATTGAATTGGAAGGCTGTGAAGGATATTCTTAAGTACTTACGAAGGACTAAGAATATGTTCATGGTCTATGGGGGTGGTGAACTGAAACTGGAAGGCTACACTGATTCTAGCTTCCAGTGTGACGTGGATGATTCGAAATCAACCTCTGGATTTGTATTCATGCTCAATGGTGGTGCTGTCTCTTGGAAGAGTTCCAAGCAAGACACCATCGTGGATTCAACCACTGAGGCTGAGTACATTGCAGCATCAGCTGCTGCTAAGGAGGCCGTTTGGATAAGGAATTTCGTCCAAGAGTTGGGCGTCATTCCTAATGGAGTTTGTCCAGTCCTGGTGTACTGCGACAACACGGGTGCCGTTGCGCAAGAAAAGGAGCCTAGGTCTCACCAAAGATCCAAACACATACTGAGGAAATACCACATAATCCGGGATATTGTGGCTAGAGGTGACATAGCAGTTGAGAGAGTCGCCTCTGCAGACAACTAAGTCTATTTAATTAGACTAAGCTTCACTTAACACAAGACACAACAATTTAACCTAACCCTAAAAGCATTGGCCGCCGCCCTCCCTCCTCTCTACAAGCCGCCGCCGCCGTGCGCCGCCGCCGCCGCCGCCCGTCTTCGCCGGAAAATCGTTTCCGGCCAATCCGACGAGGAGAATCCGTTCGTGTTGATCTCGTCAGTCCTTCTAGTGCAGGCTGACGAAGGAGTCTCGTTTCTGGTCGTGGACCGGATTGGCGATATCTACCGCAATCTACCGAGAAGAGCCGACGTTATTGTAACTACGGTTGGAGCCAGGCACAAGTGCCAGCAAGATAGTGTTTTGAACACCCTATGTATGACGATATTTGTATTGTTATTTTTCGTATTGATCATCTCCCGGCCGTTTAATTTCTGTTCTTCCGCTGCCTAGCCGGGGGGCGGATCCGGATCCCCAACACACATCTAACATACACTATGGTGTATTCTAGGTCTTTATCCAACATAATTGTTAACATTATAATGAAAATAAAGAATGCCATAAAGAAATGCGAATACCATATATAAAGATTGTTGTACACAAGAGTCAATAAACCCACACGCCACAGGTTGGCTAGTTGGGCATCTACTCTAACACACCAACCCTAGGGTTCTTGGCATCCACAGATCTCGCGCAATCTGTCAGCTCGTCGGAACAGATACTGCTGCACTTTCCTTTTGAGAAACTGCTCTGCAATTCAATAAAAATTACTCCCCCTACAAATATAAAGTGAGTTTTGAAATCCTTCAAAGTTTTTTAGCACATACAAGCTTTTGAATAAAGACTATCAGAGCAGACAGGATTTTAAAACCGTTTGGAAATTTTCGAAAAAAATATACTATTCAAGAACAACCCGCTCTGATACCAATTGTTGGTCCCATTATACCGGGGGTGTCCGTGAGCTCTCACACAACTCACGTAGGCTCTCACAAAGCCTAGACACCGATCCCCTAAAGTTACGTGCAATTTAAAATTTTGAGAAGTAAAAGCAGCACGCAACAAGTGACCGGATCACGCATGACACAAACCAGTCGCTCTGCGAGCTGGTTCAACATATGCTATCTAGTTTATATTAGACTTGAGCTGCAATATCTCAGTGTTCTTGAATATTAAGTGCACCAAGAGACAGATTGAGTAATGAAATAAAATCATGCGAAAACAACTCAAACTGAACTCTTATAATCGAAAGCTTATTAACGGTTTTGTTTAACGCAATTGTAAAACATGCAATGCGTATGAATGTAAATGCACAAAGCTGTAAAAAGATACACTGAAATTTGTTTATGGAAGTTCGGAGCTGAATCTCCTATGTCTCCCCTTCTTACGCAATCGAGAAGGATCCACTAGAAGACTTTGATTACTGCGGCTGCCCCCATTGCAACCGATCCTATGACCACAGCCGTAAGAACTCCTAGCTATCACTGCACACCAGCCCGCAATCTACGTGTGTCTAACTTCACTTTTTTCACGCCTCAGTGAGAAAGGATACACACACTTTTTTAACGTCTCAATGCCAAAGACAACATAGACTTGTTTAACGTCTCTGTCCAAAGACTACAATGGAATTGTTTTTGTTTTTGATTCACTCAAATAATCTAATCATCTCTCTCAAATATATGTGAGTGAATCTTTTGTGAGATTTATAGTGTATGCTCAATCTATCAAAGATAAAACTCACACACTGGAAAGTGCTTCTGTCCGAGCTGGTTTGCCAATGTCTTCCTAGAGCTTGCGTTGTGCGTTCTTCTGTTTTTACATTTTGGATTTGCACAATACTATATCGTCTTCGCTCTTCTTGTGTACGCCTTCCTCTGCTTGTGCTCTGCTCTTGAAATATATAGCCTGACGCGGAGATTTTCCCGTTGGATACAAAGTTGTAGCCGTTGAAAGTCTTCTGACACTGTTGTATTTTGTCTCCTTTGTCTTTTAACGCGTTGCAGGCTTTTCTTCACTTTAAGCACGTGAGCACTGTACTTGAGAAGACAATACAAGCAAATCATTTGAATACTGAAAAGCAATCTTTGTGTAGTATTGTATTCAAATCACTTTGCTCGTAGATTTGATAGCATCTGTCATGCTATCCGAACTGGTTTGACCTTAACCAGTTTGCCAGCTTATATTCGTCTGGTTCGCACTGAGCTGGTCTTTACTTCGAGCTGGTTGCTTCTTCAACTCTACTGCTCTCGCTCGCAACTGCTCTTGAGATGATCTTCTAATTTTCTCTTGTCATCTGCTTTTGTACTCAGCTGCTCTTCTTCTGTTTGTCTAGCAGGTTTGACCTTAACCAGCTGGTCTGGTCTCTAATCTGCTCCCTATATCTGAGCAGATTCTGTATTTGAGCTGTTCTCCAAGATGGTCTGCTTCAGAGTTCTTCTAGATCAAATTCCGAGCTGGTGTGATGTGCTTATCCAGCTCACATCTTTCCGTGCCAGTTTAGCCCTATGGAGACTGATCGAGTACCCCCTGCATACAGATTCTTCCTCATCTCCATCAAAGGGGGTCACCTCGAGCTCGTCTAGCCTCTCACTAAAACAGCTCGTATATCTCAGCTTCCCTCCCAGCTGGTCTTTCAACTGGTTTTGCTCTGCTGAGTTCTTAGTACTGCACTTGTGATCTGATCTGAACTCGATCAATGCGCTTGCACTCAGCTTCGCACTCGATCACTGCTCTTGTACGCTGCACTTGATCTGCGCTTGAACGGTTTTGCTCTTCACCGAAGCTCCCTGCGCTTGATCTCTGGCTGCTCTTGTATCAAGCTGGTGAACCAGCTTGATGTTTCCTACACCCTGTAAGTCTTCTGTTGTACCAGCTCAGGCGTCCCTTCACTGTTTCAACGTAGACATATTCAACTATTCCAACTTGGGCGTCTCCTCAATCTTTCAGTCTGGATATCTCCCTATCTTCTTAATCAAGTGCACTGCACATCGCACATAAAATGTTAGTAGAATATAACAGATTTTGTGTTAACCAAAATTCAGATTCTGATATGTAGAAGCAGATCCAACAAAATATATAATTCCACCTGGATGGCGTCTTTCCATTTTATCCAGTCCTATCGATTTTTACATTCGCCAAAAAATTTTGGTTCATGATCTTCATTCTCGTTTATGATGTCTAATGCCACATTATAAGAAAATATATCATCAATTTCTTTCACATCATTTCGGTTCCATATTTCTCCAGTATTAATATATTTGATAGATATCATGATTATCTTCATTTTTTGGTTTCAACAGAACATTTTCATCATCATGTTCATCATCATGTGTTTCTGTTGGAACATGATTCATGATTTTATGATCATCGTGTTTCTCTATGCATTTTCTTTTTCGAGGATTTTTATCCTTGGAATCGATTGGTATTACACACTTCAGGCGTGTTATGACATCATGAACGCATTTGTTCTCAATTTGTTTCTTTGGAATTTCAATTCGAGCAGGAGCATTTATAGCATCTATATGTGATTTAGTTACTCCTTTTGCGTCTACAAATGCATCTAGAATTTTATTTGCTATTCGTTGCAAATGCACAATTTGCTGTACTTCTTCATCACATTGTTTATTTCTGTGATGCAGATATAACAATGATGGTACATATCATGTAATCTATTTTTCGATATGTTTCTTTTCTCCCCCTAACATTGGGAAGGTATTCTCAGCAACATGACAATCAGCAAAACGTGTGGTGAACACGTCGCCTGTCTGAGGTTCAAGATATCGAATTATTGATGGACTTTCATAACCAACATAAATTTCGGTCTTTATTTGAGGTCTCATTTTTGTTCTTTGAGGTAGTGAAATAGGTACATATACCACGCATCCAAACATTCTGAGATGAGAAATATCTGGTTCTTTACCAAATGCAAACTGCAATGGTGATATTTGTAACATGTATTTGGTCTGCTGCGAATTAATGCAGCATGTAAAATTGTATGTGTGAGGCTCTCTGCTCACAATTATCTTCTAATCTCATTATGTGGGCGATTAATTAAACTAACAAGTTTAATTTGTCTAATCTATTAGTAGTTTTTTTTTAATGCGCAAGAGTTGGTCACGTAAAATTATTCAGAACACTATTCATTGTCCAAAAGGTGGTTTTATAGTATACGACAACTGTACAATGTCTATCATTATTACCTCTACTTATTACAACATCTAATCAGTACTACAAAACCCGGTTTTGTGTTACTATCATTAAACATGTCAAGGATAAACCAGCAGCTAGTCTTCGCCCTTTACTTCGGTAATCAGCTCTCACTACCCTGATCCCTTCAATTCAGCTCTCTCTTCTCCCTGTTGTCATGCACACATACAAAACACAACAACAGCCGGATAACTCCGGTGAGAACATTTCTCAGTATAATCAGCAGGTATAAATATTATCAATAAAACACATAACAGTCTATCAACTGAAATAAAATGCAATGCATGATTCTGTCTCATCTCTTCGGGCCCAGAATTGATTCCATTTCAGTTCGATGCCATCAAGATTCGTATCCGATCTTGACATGAATCAAAACGATGTCGTTACAACTAATCTCAACGACGTCGTAACGTACAATCACACATCTACTGAAAGAAAACCAGCAGCTGGTCACTCTAAAAATCCAACGACTGATTTCGCTACTTTATTCAAAAAGGCATCGTATCGAGATTCCTGTTTCATAAGTTAAAACGATGTCGCATTGCTCCCTCTGCTAGAACCAAGTTTCACATACTTGCCTCGACTGATTTGCGTTCACAAGTAAAACGACGACGTCTCGCCTTCATCATCAAAACCAGTCGACATACTAACAAACCAGCAGGTGCATACACCAGCAGGTGCGTAAGGAACTCTCGCTGCTGGTTCCCACGTGCGTAACAGTAACCAACACGTGGCGCTTCCTCTTTGATCCTTGTATTCGCGCGTCTACTTCCAGCTGCAACCAACACCAGCGCTTCGACTGAATTTCAAAATTCGACCAGTCGCGAGCTACAGTATCATTGACCCTCATTGACTTTGCTACAGTAACCTGCTGCTGAACGATTTTATCAAATCACTCGTCTGGTCGCTTCGTCTGGTTCCCACACTTAGCAAAATTCAACGATACCAAGTTCCTTAATCACCCCACACTTCCAGAAGAAATCCGAGCTCATAATCAAGCTTCATCAAAATCTATCATCTGGAACTTCAAATTACTAAATTTCGATGTAATAATTTCGGGCATTACATTTCTCCCCCTCTAAAATTTGAGTTCGTCCTCGAACTCATCAGCAGCCTCTTATTGGAACAAAGATGGAATCTTTGCCTTCGTCAACTCCGTATCGATTCCATTGAATTTTCACCAATGGTATAGTTTCCGTTCGGAGTTGTTTATTCTTTCGATCACGTATCTGAATCGGTTGTTCACAATAACTCAAAGTTTCATCGAGTTCAGCTTCATCAGCAGGAATAACATTTTCGAAACAAAGTTAGCCACATCTGCCTTCATTTGTTTCCACCAGTACTGCTTCTCCAAATCATTGTGCATCCTCCTGCCTCCTGGATGCACACTGAATCTACTTCTATGAGCCTCATTCAATATCTGCTGTTTTAAATTTTTTGCTATATCTGGGACAACCAGTCTACTATTTACATACAAAACATCATCCGTGTTCACTTTATACTCTGATTGATGTCCAGATTTAATCATTTCAACCGACTTCCGAATACTCTGATCTCTCTTTTGTGCATCCTTTATTCGAATTAATAACTCAGGTTCAGCACTTATGACACAAATTCTCATTGGATTTCTCGCTATTTCAAATAAATATCCCGATCCTTGGTGAGAAGTATCGCAATACACTATAAAACCACCTGTATCTGAAAGGATTGTCAAAATTGGTGCTGTGTTTAACCTCTTTTCCAAATCAAGAAAACTGTTTTCACATGCTTCTGTCCAAACAACGGTGCATTCTTCGGTGTCAATTGAGTTATAGGCTTTGCAATCTTCGAAAAATCCCGAATAAAACGACAATAATATCCTGCAAGACCCATAAAACTTCGAATTTCTGGCACAGATTTTGGTTTAGACCAATTAATCACAGTTTCAATCTTGCTGGGAAACTGAAATACCATCTCCAGAAATAATATGGCCAAGAAAGACCACCCTTTGCAACCAAAATTTCACACTTTGACAGTTTAGCATACAATTTCTCATCTCGCATAGTTTGAAAAACTGTTCTCAAGTGGTTAGCATGATCACTTAGATTCTTGGTATAGATCAGAATATCATCAATGAATACGATCACAAAATCATCCAAATACCTTTGAAAGACTCGGTTCATTCAGCTCATAAACACCGTTGGTGCATTGGTCAATCCAAAAGGCATAACAACAACTCATAGTGACCATACCTCGTCCGAAAAGCAATTTTCATACCTGGCATCAACAATGCTGAAATCTACCTCTCGATATGGAGGCAATCCTGGAATCTCATCAGGAAAGACATCAGCAAATTCACAAACCACTGGTATATCAACCAGCTTCAGGCTATCCTTCTTCACATCTATTGCATATATCAGGAATCCCTCTGATCCTTTCTGCAATAGATTATTCATGGTAATAGCAGAGACCAAAGGAATTCTGGCTCGTGATCCTTTACCATAGAATTTCCATTCATCGGCTTTCTCAGGTCTGAATCTGACCACTTTCTGAAAACAATCTACGATTGCCCTGTACTTGGTTAACATATCTATGCCAACAATACAATCAAAATCGGATAATCCAAGCACCACATAATCAATCTCAATCTCATGCCCCTCAAACTGTAGTACGCAATTTCAAACCGATACTATCTCAGCTAATGGTTGTCATATAAGAAATCCTACGATTGGATTAATCCTCTCAAATCCACGCCTGCTGATCACTAAAATCAATCGAGGAGATCAGCAGAAGTCTATTAGCAGGTGCCTTCTTTTCCTCTCGTTAAAATCAGCAGAAGAAATCAAATGTTGTATTCGAAATTACAATTTCGAAACGTCACCGTTCCAACTAAACGAAACGACGCCGCAGCGTTTTACCAGCAGGCAACAATATCTCTTGCAAAGAACCAGATGCTGGTTGTCGAATTCCCTTCAAAACCAATCAGCAGCTGGTTACACAAAATTACTCAAAAAGACGACGCGTCAACTAATCTAGACGACGCCGTACTAGATATGCCACATCGCTACCAACTGCTGGTCAACCAGCAGGCATCCATCCTTCACAACGATTCAAAACCAGCAGTTGAACTTAACCAAACGACGTCGCTGCGCCTATAACAACCAGCAGTTGCACAAAGGAAACTCCTGCTGCTGGTTTCTATATGCAAAACAGTACTCGCCACGCGTCACTCCCTCGTGGATCCTTTCAATTGTGCGCACCAACCACCAGCAGCAACCATCTCAATTACAAGTAGTCAACACTCAAAAACGTTGACTAACACGTGTCGCTTCCTCGGTCTGTCTCGCGCTACCTGCGATCACCTCATTAGGAATCGCCTATGCTTGCTCCTCAATCAATGCAAACACTCTTGATTGTTATTTAGGCGGTTGGCTCACTGTCTGGCTCCCTCCTTGTCTACCCTGCTGCTGATTCGGGGTTTGAAATGAATGTACAGTGGACACTTGCCTTTCCGCCCCTGAATTCTGTGAAATTTCAACACCACGTTGAGGACAAATTCTTGCAAAATGTCCAGGTTGATTGCAGAGGTTGCAATGACCAAATAATCCTCTACATTGTTCTGTATTATGTCGTCCTCCACATTTAGCACAGTACACATCGGGTGTTTGCCCCGTTTCCCTCTGTTTAGTTTCATTCGAACTAGCGGAGCTACTGGTACCTGAACGTTTGAATTGCTTTCCTCTTCCCTTAAAGAAATTCTTCTTCCCACTACTGCTGCTTCCAGCATCAAATCGAGGGGTGGTGGAATCTGTGGGTTCTCCTGTGATGATCTTGCTGCTAGTGGAACAAATTGTGCTCGTCGTTGCCTTAGTAATCCAGCTTCTGCGCCTTTTGCGCGATTAAGTGCATCCGCAAAAGTATTGGGTCTCCCAGTATTCACCAAGGTGAACACATCTGGATTCAACCCATTTATAAACTGATCGGCTTGTGCTTCATCGCTGATAGCAACATGTGGAGCAAATTTGAGCAAGCTCGTGAACTTGGCAACATACTATTCAATATTCAATTGCCCCTGTTTCAAATTCGCAAATTCTACTCCTTTATTTTCCGAAAGAAACTGGGAAGAATCTCTGGTAAAAAGCGGTTCTAAACACTGTCCAAGTAACCACTGTGCCCTGATTTTCCAGTGCTTTCTTCGTTGCCACCCACCAACTTTTCCCAAGACCATGCAACTGGTGTACAATTAATTTCACCCGACGATCATCGGTATAATCAAGCGCTTCAAATAACTGTTCTATATCTTCTAACCAGTTTTCACAGTCTATCGCACTTTCGGTTCCTGTCAAAGTCGGTGGTTTAAAATTTTTTTTTTTAATGCGCAAGAGCTGGTCACGTAAAATTTTTCAGAACACTATTCATTGTCCAAAAGCTGGTTTTATAGTATACGAAAACTGTACAATGTCTATCATTATTACCTCTACTGATTACAACATCTAATCAGTACTACAAAACCCGGTTTTGTGTTACTATCATTAAACATGTCAAGGATAAACCAGCAGCTAGTCTTCGCCCTTTACTTCGGTAATCAGCTCTCACTACCCTGGTCCCTTCAATTCAGCTCTCTCTTCTCCCTGTTGTCATGCACACATACAAAACACAACAACAGCCGGATAACTCCGGTGAGAACATTTCTCAGTATAATCAGCAGGTATAAATATTATCAATAAAACACATAACAGTCTATCAACTGAAATAAAATGCAATGCATGATTCTGTCTCATCTCTTCGGGCCCAGAATTGATTCCATTTCAGTTCGATGCCATCAAGATTCGTATTCGATCTTGACATGAATATTCATCTATCGAAACCATCTCCGGCTTCGAAAATCAGGACAACTCAGTCCTGGGCATTAGAATCAATTCAATTCTCTTCGTTATGCAATCTTATGCAAATATAAAAGATCCACTACCTGTGATGGATCAACACATGCAGAATTCAAGTTCTAAGTCAAGAACAAATATCAAGTATGAGATTTTCATCGGGAAAACTCAAGAAATATCCTTCTTGAGTATTCTAATTCCCTGACTCTCATGTCAAATTATACATTCGTATTCTCTGTTTTGAAAACACTTCACTTCTTGTTTTCAAACTCTATTTCAAAACTTCCCAGGAACTTCACAGAATCACAGTTCAATATCAATATTCAAGGTGTTCCCAGTATTCGAATTCAATCTTATTTATAAGTGCAAGTCTCTGGTTCTGGTGGAATTTCCAACGCAATCGGTATGAATTCCACGTGTCATGCTGAGTATTGATTTCCCAGATCAGGATATACTCACACCGCTTCGAAGCCAGATTCAATTTCATACATATCGTTATAGGATAAACTCCCACCGCTTCGAATCCAGCTTCTTCGATCAGTAGGTAGAGCGTGTCAACTGTTCTTCGTGGTATAAAGAAATTCTCGCAACTGATGCTACTAAGTCTCACGACTAGAAGCCGTAGCTCTATTCCGTTGGTCTAATATTCAGTCGCAACAAAACCAGCTTTCACAACCAACCAGTCGCAACATAACCAGATTTCTCCATCAGCTTTCACAGCTACACATAACAATCAGTCGCTGTATTTCACTATCAAAACGACGCTGTATCAATTAACCCAGACGACGTAATAGCCCAACAGCTGATTCCCGATCTCTACTGAAAGCACTCACCAGCTGGTCACACTAAAATATTTCATCGTTAAACAAACTCAGTCGCTGTTCAAAATAGTCATATTTCATTCCCTCGACTGGAAGTATCATTC
Source organism: Dorcoceras hygrometricum (assembly GCA_001598015.1). Taxonomy (NCBI): domain Eukaryota; kingdom Viridiplantae; phylum Streptophyta; class Magnoliopsida; order Lamiales; family Gesneriaceae; genus Dorcoceras; species Dorcoceras hygrometricum. The sequence continues at coordinate 299,323 of KQ991057.1, read as the reverse complement.
TCTTGTTATTCAGCAGAAACAACAACCAGTCGCAGCAAGAATCCAGTCGCAACAAGAATCCAGTCGCAACACTTCGCAATCAAAACGATGTCGTTACAACTAATCTCAACGACGTCGTAACGTACAATCACACCTCTACTGAAAGAAAACCAACAGCTGGTCACTCTAATAATCCAACGATTGATTTCGCTACTTTATTCAAAACGGCATCGTATCGAGATTCTTGTTTCATAAGTTAAAACGATGTCGCATTGCTCCCTCTGCTGGAACCAAGTTTCACATACTTGCCTCGACTGATTTGCGTTCACAAGTAAAACGACGACGTCGCGCCTTCGTCATCAAAACCAGTCGACATACTAACAAACCAGCAGGTGCATACACCAGCAGGTGCGTAAGGAACTCTCACTGCTGGTTCCCACGTGCGTGACAGTAACCAACACGTGGCGCTTCCTCTTTGATTCTTGTATTTGCGCGTTTGCTTCCAGCTGCAACCAACACCAGCGCTTCGACTGAATTTCAAAATTCGACCAGTCGCGAGCTACAGTATCATTGACCCTCGTTGACTTTGCTACAGTAACCTGCTGCTGAACGATTTTATCAAATCGCTTCGTCTGGTCGCTTCGTCTGGTTCCCACACTTAGCGAAATTCAACGATACCAAGTTCCTTAATCACCCCACACTTCGAGAAGAAATCCGAGCTCATAATCAAGCTTCATCAAAATCTATCATCTAGAACTTCAAATTACTAAATTTCGATGTAATAATTTCGGGCATTACAGTATGTCCCCATATAGGAAAAGGGAGTTCTGTTTTCATAATCATTGGTCTAGCAATCAGTTGTAGACGTTCAGCTAAACGATTTTGTGTATGTACATGAGCCATAGGATGCCCAATAGTAATTTCCACCAACATGCAATAACTATTGAAAGTTTTGGAAGTAAATTCACCAACATTATCGAGTCTAATATTCTTGATTGTATAATCAGGAAATTGAGCTCGTAATTTTATTATTGAGCAAGTAATCTTGCAAATGCCACATTTCGAGTTGATAATAAAGATACATGTGATCATGTGCTGGAGGCAAATATCAATACCATAAAGTATCGAAATGGTCCACATGGTGGATGAATTGACCCACAAATATCACCCTCAATACGTTCAAGAAATATGCGTGATTCCGTTTTTATCTTGGCTGGTGATGAACTTATAATAATTTTCTCAAGAGAACATGCTTTACATTGAAACTTATTTTAGGCCCGAGCGCTTGTCGCTTTACCAAAAGCTATAGCTGGTGGTAACAGTGCAACTCCAATCTTGAAACCGTATAGAAACACAAGCGCCACGGTTCGATCGTTCTACCTAGCAGGGACAATTATTGCACTCCAACAATCCCCCTCCCAATAATTGCACTCCTTGCAATCAATGGGAATCGAACCCGTGACCTTGGCTCTGATACCAATTGTAGGACCGAGCGCTTGCCGCTTTACCAAAAGCTATAGCTGGTGGTAACGGTGCAACTCCAATATTTTAAACCGTATAGCAACACAAGCGCCACGGTTCGATCGCTCTACCTAGCAGGGGAAATTATTGCACTCCAACACTTATTATTTAGAAAGATCTTCTGGTCTTTCAATGGATGGCCATGTGTATTTTCTACAATTCTTCGCATCATTATTGAACCAGGATGTCCCAATCGATCATGTCAAGTAGTTAATATTGTAGAATTTTGAACTACCATGTTTGATTCGATTTGTCTAATATGCGTATAATGCAATCCAGTAGGGAGCAATCGAGTTTTTCAACTACATATTTCTTACCTGATTTATATGTGGTAAGACACATATATTTCTCATTTCCTTCAGTCATTGACTGAGTATCATACCATGAGAATTAAACCGTATAGCAACACAAGCGCCACGGTTCGATCGCTCTACCTAGCAGGGGAAATTATTGCACTCCAACACTTATTATTTAGAAAGATCTTCTGGTCTTTCAATGGATGGCCATGTGTATTTTCTACAATTCTTCGCATCATTATTGAACCAGGATGTCCCAATCGATCATGTCAAGTAGTTAATATTGTAGAATTTTGAACTACCATGTTTGATTCGATTTGTCTAATATGCGTATAATGCAATCCAGTAGGGAGCATCGGTAGTTTTTCAACTACATATTTCTTACCTGATTTATATGTGGTAAGACACATATATTTCTCATTTCCTTCAGTCATTGACTGAGTATCATACCATGAGAATATATCATTAAAACTCAACAAATTCCTTTTCGATTGTGGTGAAAACAAAGCATCAGTTATCATAAATTTTGTACCATTAGGTAACAAAAACTGAGCTTTACCACAACCTTAAATATAGTCTACAGGATCCGATATAGTATTTACCATAATTGTTAGGACCGAAGGATCAGATCTCGAGATGCAATACTAAATAAAACAAAGACCGTGAGATCTGATCCAATAAAATAAAGAGCACTGCTACTGTTAAATAAAAATTTTGCGCTGCTATAAAGGATCTACAATAGCTCATGGTTCTTGAACATAAAACAGAGCACCAGAGATAGATCTGGTATGAAATAAAAATATGCGAAAAACACCAGAAAAGAATCATAATAATTTAAAACGATGCAAACAGATTTCTGTTAGAAATCTGTTTAACTGTGCGTGTGTGATAACTGTGTATGCGTGTGTGCTAATAATTAAATGTGTATGCGTGTGTGCTAAAATTAAAAGAATACAATACACTGTTGTTTGTTTCTGGAAGTTCGGATATAAATATCCTACGTCTCCCCTTCTTCCGCCTTGGAAGGTTCCACTAGAAGATTTGATCTACACATCGTGTAAAGACCCGATCCAGCAGCCACCAGCTGCGAGAATTCCTAGACTTTACATCAGCCCTCGGCTGTTAACTCAATCACTTCTTTTACGCATTTGTGAGAAAGGCTACACACACAGAGTTTAACGACTTCGTGCTTGGACGTGATCTGATTGTTTTGTTGCGATTCACTCGCTAATCAATTTTCACACATCTCTCAAAATATACGAGTGAATCTGTGTGTGTGAGATTTTACAGTGTATCGCTCAACTCTCAAAATAATAAATCTCACACACTTGGGAAGTTGCTCTACAAAAGCTGATTTAGACTCAGCATTCGACGCTCATTGTACGCTCCTCTCTAATGATGGTCGACTGCTTCGTCTCTGTTTTCTTCCCTATTTATTTTCTCTGTTTATGTTTTTGTGTGTGTCGATCAATAATCGCATCTTCTTCATCTCTTCGTATAAATAGCTTCCCCCAAAGATATAGTCGTTAGACAGTAGAATCAATTCTCTTCTGCGCTTGTCAAGGCTAATTTGTCGTCTTCCCAAATATGTTTAAACACCGTAAGTCATACTCTGTATATTGTATTATTTCCCCAAAATAGTAATGATCTTGTCCCCTTAAATTAAGGCATTTGCACGACTCAATTTCAGCCATTGATTCTTTCCCTTTTAAACGGTTGATTGCATCCCAACAGCTGAATGTACTCCAACAATTTGTTCAACAGCTGTTCGCTCAGCAGTTGTCTTTTCTTCGTCACAACACTTCGCTCAACAGCTGTTCACTTAGCTGTTGGTTTTCTTCACATCAACAGCTGATATTAGCCGTCGCTTCTATTCATCGTATTTGTCCACAATACTGTTCATCAGCTGTTGTCTTCTTTGTTCACAACATTGTTCATCAGCTGATTTGCTTCTTTGTTCACAACATTGTTCATCAGCTGATTTGCTTCTTTGTTCACAACATTGATCATCAGCTGGTTTGCTGTTCATTGTTCCAACGGCTGATCAACTGCTTCGCTTCTTTTAGCTTCTGGTCGCATCTTCAATCTTTGCTTCTGCTCTTCACATAAACTGTCAATAGCTGATCAACGTCTGTTATATTTTCTCTTTGTCTTTACAACTGAACAACTTCTCAAACCTTCAACCGATCATCATCATCATTCCAACAACTGATTCATATCTGATATTGTTTGTCATTTCAACAGCTGATTCGCCTCTTCATCATTACATTGCTCATCAATTGTTCGTTATTATTTGATCCATCAGCTTTTTGTTCTTCACGTTAGATTTCTACTGTTTAATCTCGTTGTCTTCTTTATCAGATTTCTCTTGTTGATCCATATACTAATTCTGCTGACATCACTGTTGATCCTGCTGATGTATCAACTACTGATTCTGCTGACATCACTGCTGATACTGCTGATGTATCAACTACTGATTCTGCTGATCTCCTTTGATCCTCACATCAGATTTCTCCAACAGATCTTTTCTAGAACAGATTCTTCTCTCCTATCTTAATTAACTTCTACACACTACGTAGGAATGATAGAAACACAATAACAGGTTTTGTGTAATTAAAAACAAATATCTGGATCTGTTTACACAGATCCATCAATCTCTCCCTTTTTGATTTACGCAAAACCTCAAAGGATAAATCTGGACGAGAAGTGCAGAAGTCTGAACGTGAAGAACAGGTGAAGTCTGATTGGAGTAAAATAAGAACAAATAGTCTGGCAGACATACAAAGAGAAGAAGAAGAGATAAACAGAAGAAGTCTGATCAGAGAAATCCGGAAGATTGAAGTAGAGAAATCTGGTAGAGACCTGATGGAGAGAAGGACGAGAGATGAACAGTAGAGATCTGTTGAAGAGGAGATATCAAATAGGAGAAATCTGATCAGAATGAAGAGGAGAATGACTAAGGGAAAGATGGATCAGCAGTTGAGACACCAGGAGAAGCTAAATCAACAGTTGAACAAGAGATATCTGATGAAGTCTGATTCAGCAGTTGAATAGGATATGCCTGATGAGAAGAAGTTTGTTCAGCAGTAGACAACAAGCTGGATCAGCAACGTTGACGTCAGCAGAATCAGTAGTTGATACATCAGCAGGATCAGCAGTGACGTCAGTAGAATCAGTAGTTGATACATCAGCAGGATCAGCAGTGACGTCAGTAGAATCAGTAGTTGATACATCAGCAGGATCAGCAGTGACGTCAGTAGAATCAGTAGTTGATACATCAGCAGGATCAGCAGTGACGTCAGTAGAATCAGTAGTTGATACATCAGCAGGATCAACAGTGACGTCAGCAGAATTAGTAGATGGATCAACAGGAGAAATCTGATAAAGAAGAAAACGAGATGAAACAGTAGAAATCTGACGTGAAGAACGAACAACTGATGGATCAAATAAGAACGAACAGCTGATGAGAAATGTAATGATGAAGAGGCGAATCAGCTGTTGAAATGACAAACAATATCAGACATGAATCAGATGTTGGAACGATGATGATGATCGGTTGAAGGTTTGAGAAGCTGTTCAGTTGTAAAGAAAAAGAGAAAATATAACAGACGTTGATCAGCTGTTGAGAGTTTATGTGAAGAGCAGAAGCAAAGATCGAAGATGCGACCAGAAGCTAAATAAGAAGCAAAGAAGTTGATCAGCTGTTGGAACAACGAACAGCAAATCAGCTGATGAACAATGTTGTGAACAAAGAAGCAAATCAGCTGATGAACATTGTTGTGAACAATGTTGTGAACAAAGAATCAAATCAGCTGATGAACAATGTTGTGAACAAAGAAGACAACAACTGATGAACAGTATTGTGGACAAATACGATGAATAGAAGCGACGGCCGATATCAGCTGTTGATGTGAAGAAAACCAACAGCTGAGTGAACAGCTGTTGAGCGAAGTTTTGTGACGAAGAAAAGACAACAGCTGAGCTAACAGCTATTGAACAAATTGTTGGAGTACATTCAGCTTTTGGGACGCAATCAACCGTTTAAAAGGGAAAGAATCAATGGCTGAAATTGAGTCGTGCAAATGCCTTAATTTAAAGGGACAAGATCGGTACTATTTGGGGAAATAGTACAATATACAGATAATGATTCACGGTGTTTACACATATTTGGGAAGACGACAAATTAGCCTTGACAAGCGCAGAAGAGAATTGATTCTACTGTCTAACGGCTATATCTTTGGGGGAAACTATTTATACGAAGAGATGAAGAAGATGCGATTATTGATCGACACACACAAAAACATAAACAGAGAAAAGAAGAGGGAAGAAATCAGAGACGAAGCAGTCGACCACCATTAGAGAGGAGCGTACAACGAGCGTCGACTGCTGAGTATAAATCAGCTTTTGTAGAGCAACTTCCCAAGTGTGTGAGATTTATTATTTTGAGAGTTGAGCGATACACTGTAAAATCTCACACACACGGATTCACTTGTATATTTTGAGAGATGTGCAAAAATTGATTAGCGAGTGAATCGCACCAAAACAATCAGATCCCGTCCAATCACGAAGATGTTAAACTCTGTGTATATATCCTTTCTCACAGAGGCGTAAAATAAGTGATTGAGTGAACAGCCGAGGGCTGATGTAAAGTCTAGGAGTTCTCGCAGCTGGTGGCTGCTGGATCGGGTCTTTACACGAGGTGTAGATCAAATCTTCTAATGGAACCTTCCAAGGTGGAAGAAGGGGAGACGTAGGATATTTATATCTGAACTTCCAGAAACAAACAATAGTGTATTGTATTCTTTTAATTTTAGCACACACGCATACGCATTTAATTATTAGCACACACGCATACACAGTTTCACACACGAACAGTTAAACAGATTTCTAACAAAAATCTATTTGCATCGTTTAAATTATTAGGATTCTTTTCTGGTGTTTTCCGCATATTTTTATTACATACCAGATCTGTCTCCAGTGCTCTGTTTTATGTTCAAGAAGCATGAGCTATTGTAGCTCCTTTATAGCAGCGCAAAATTTTTATTTAACAGTAGCAGCGCTCTTTATTTTATTGGATCAGATCTCACGGTCTATGTTTTATTTAGTATTGCATCTCGAGATCGATCCTTCGGTCCTAACAAGTGGTATCAGAGCCGGTTGTTCTTGAACGAGCATTCTTTTAAAACTCATGTGCTATTTGTTTTAAAATGTTGTAAAATTTTCGAAGAGCTTATTTTATGAAGATAGGGAGAGGAATGTTTTTTTAACTTCGGTTGATCTTTTGACGAGCTGACACGGAATGCGCGAGTTCCGTCTGGATGCCAAGATCCTATTTTGGTTGGGCTGTTTTCAGCACATGTGACAAAATAGGAGAAATGAAAGAGATCTGATGGTTCGATTATTGTTTTTCTCCAAGTCTGAATAATTTAAGCAACTTCAGCAGCACATGTTCTTATTTGAAACAAAGTTTATTTAAGTGCTCTAATGTGTTTTCAACTTTCTGTTTATGCGGAATTCGTATCTATGCTACAAATGCTTTTAAGGTTTTAAAATGTTTTCAAGCTGAATGTATAAAGATAGGGAGAGTAATGATCTTCGAATTACAGAGTATTTTCCGAAAGAAAATGCGGCAATATTTCTTCTGACGAGCTGACACAGATCTCAGAACTCTGTGTGTATGCCAAGATTTTCAGATGAGGTTATGGGGCCACGTCTGGAATGAAATGGAAGAAAATCTGTTATTGGTTTATTTTTAACTCCCGTCTGCATATTGTAAGCTAAAACAGTAGCATATGAGTTGTTTTTCAAATTCATAGCATATTGTTGCATTTGGCTCTTCCCAAAATCTGTTTTTGTTTACCAAAATTTGCATAATTCCTGCTGTCACGATTTTTGGTGTGACAATGTAGGAAGAGCTTCATTTTAAAATTCATCGGGAAGACCAGATTTCTACCCATTTTTTATTCCCACAATGTTAGAAACACAATAACATGTTTTGTGTAATTCAAAACTAATATTTGTTTTTGTTGGTTTTATTTCCAAGAAATATCTTTTATCTCGTAGAATAGTATGTGTGTACCACTATCAAGTATGCAAACTTCCATGGGTTTATTTGCTTGTATAGCTTTGTTCCTAGCATTTTCATATTAGACAATAAAACATAATTTAACATATACAATTAGATAACATAAAACATATAAAAATATCAACATAAAAATATTTGAAAATTGTTATATTTACATCCCACCATTGAACTGATCATTTTCAGAGAAATCAATTAGAAAATTTGCAGCATCAAGATGAGTCAAATCACTCAAGTGGTCATTGTGTTCAGTGAAATTGGTGTCTTTTTTGGGCCCTTTAGTGATTCTTTATAGAGCTTACAAAGATGCTCCGGGGCTCGACAAATACGAGACCAATGCCCTTTACTGCCGCATCAAAAACATGAACTTTGAAATCCTTTTGTGTGATTTTCATTCATACTCGTGTTCTCATGCTGCCTCTTCTGTGGGTGGTTCGTGGCTTCCTTTTTGGTTATTGAAGTAACTACCTCTATTGTTTTCAAATCCATGGCCGCATCCAAGAAAATAGTTATTTCTATGTCCGCGTCAACGTCCATGACCCCGTCCCCGGCCTCTGCCACAACCAAAATCTTGTCCACGACTTTGGTTTTGGGTTTTCGTTCATTCTGAATTACGACATTTACTTCAGGAAATGCTGTTGATCCAGTAGGTCGAGATTGATGATTTCTCATTAGTAGTTCATTGTCCTTTTCCGCCACAAGAAGACATGCGATAATTTTAGATTATCTCGCAAATCCACATACTCTATATTGCTGGTGTAGAGTTATATTTGATGTGTGGAAAGTGGAAAATATTTTTTTTCAAGCATTTCCGATTCTGTGACCTCATGCCCACAAAATTTCAATTGCGAGACTATACGGTAAATAGCCGAATTACAAATCGCTGATATTCTTGAAATATTGGAATCTTAATGAATTTAATTCATCACTTGCGGTCGAAGGTATAACTTCCCTTATGTTCATTTCTTTACATTTCCATAAAGTCATGAGATTCTTTTCAGTGAGGTATTCACATTTCAACCCCTCGTCAAAATGTCGACGTAAGAATATCATAGCTTGTGCCTTTCCTTGTGATGACGAGGCATTAATTTTAATGGTTTCACTTAAACCCAATGATTCAAGATGCATTTCGACATTCAGAGTCCATGGCATATAACTTTTTCCAGTAATGTCAAGAGCAACAAATTCGAGCTTTGCCAAATTCGACATGATGGTGCTTTGAAAAAAAATATATTTTATTAGTTAAGATCAATTAGTATGACAATACAAAGTAATGGATAAACTATGAATACAAGCATGATTCAAAATAACGAAAAAAGTGTTAGGCGAATAATCACCAATAAATACAAGACTAGTGAGTATAATGATCAAAATAATTATAAAATTTATTTTTGGATGAATCATCATCATATTCTTCGTTTATTAATTAGAGAAATAAAATTTGTGAAGAAAAATTTGATGGAGATGAGTAATACTGGGGTGAATGAATGTTTTAGAGATCATCATATTTATATAATAAAATCTAGCCGTTTATACCCGTTACTAGTCATTAAAATATATCCGGTTTATGATCGTTATAATAGAAGGACAAAATACAAATTTTTATTTAACATTTTAGATTAAAAATATAGGAATGTATTAACATAATTTTATAGTTATGATATGATGCATAATAGTCAGAGTTAAATAATTTTGTATATCACATCACATTATTATTTTGAGGTGGCATAGTCTCCTTTATATAATAATATGATATTATACATAAATTATATAATAATGAACAACATAATTTTGTAAATCATATCAAGTTATTATAATGAGGTGTCAGTGAATCCTTTTATATAATAACATGATATTATTCATTGAAATATATAAAAACATTCGAGTGATCGTGCTGATAACGTAATTTAAAATATCTCCTTAATTGCTCCAAATGAACTCTTCAATTTAATATTAATACGAAATTATTATTTCTCTATAATTTCCTTAATTTAGAGAGAAATAAAGTAAGAAAGAATTTTTATATTTTTGTGTGTATTTATGATGAAAATTACTAACCTATTTATAGGCAAATGAAATGATTAAAATAATAAAAATATATAATCACTTCACTTATATTTAGACACCAACAAGTAAAAACTAATACTAATCATTTAATTATTTCATAATAATTTTGAATTATTGTAGCATAACTATTAATCTAATAATTGATGTATGGCAAACTGTCCAGATATTTTTAGTATTTTACGTCCTTTGAGACAATTAATGTTCTGTGATGTTGGCAAAATATCCATATATTTTTTGGGTGGTTCTATAAAGCCTAGTCGTGTATATGTGGGATTCAATGATATAATGACTAACTCCACCATATGCGTTATATCTTGTGAAGTATAGAACCAATATATTTTAAGTATTGTATCGTCCTTTGAGCCAATTATAGTTTCGTGAATCGTGATGTTGGCAAAATAACGACATATTTTTATGGGTGGTTCTATAAAGCCAGTCGAGTTCATGTGGGGTTCACTGATATAAGGACGGTAATTCCACCGTTTGTGTTATATCTGGTAAAGTATTTGATGTAGCCAAATTTTGTCCAGTCGAAGAGCTGATACCACCTCGGAAATATAAGATCGGGAGGTCGGGCTCGGGTCGTCGGGCACCACGTCGGGCTTCAGGCACTGGAAGGTGGAAAGTGCTTCTCCTTGGTGCATGCAACCACAAATAACAGGTCAGAGGGTGCCGGAAGTGTGTCCGACGAAGTCCCTCCGACCCCTAAGTCAGACAGTGCTCTAGAGAGAAAAAGGGGGCAGGAATATGTGCTAGGAGCAAGTGAATGCAAGAGTGAATGTGTCCGGAATGAGGGAGCACACCTGGTATTTATAGAGGGGCTAAGGCGGTGGAGATAGCATATCTCTGCGAATATTCGTCGAGTATCTCGGGTTAGATACTTTCCACGATCCTCGGGGATCTTGTCGGCCAAACAAGGAAAGTCGTATCGCCCATGGATCCTTCAAATAAGGAAAGACGTATCCAGACGGGATTCGTTTGAATAAGGAAAGGCGTGTCCAAGGCGGAATCTTCCTCGGTCGTCGGGACATGGTCCTCGGAAGGCATTCCCGAACTGGTAGCTGGTCGGACTTGGAGCGTGCTGCTCGGTCCTCGGATCCCGAGGTGGTTATGGGGGGCATCAATATTGAACCACAATTTTTTCAGCATTGTATCGTCCTTCGAACCAATTATGGTTCCGTGATGTTGGCAAATTATCCACATATTTTTATGGGTGGTTCTATAAAGTTCAGTAGAGTTCATGTGGGATGTAGGATTCACTGATACAATGACTGTATTTCCATCGTCACTATTTTCTGCTTTGTATCGTCCACTGAGCCAATTATAGTTCCATAGATACGTTCCGACAAGTATAAGTCAAATCATGTAATTAAAAGTCTAATTATAATATTTGTTACATTTTTATAACTATATCGTTAAAGAATCTCTCGGGCATTGTTGGATCTGTTTTTACAAATCAGAATCTAAGTTTTGATTCACACAAAATCTATTACTACTTTACTAACGATTTAAATTAAGTGCGCAGGTTGAGCTGAACAGAAAAACGCGATTTCGGAGGCCTAAACAGGAATTTGGCCGAAAAGCAGCTTAGGTCACCACTAAGTAGTGAGTCTTGCTCGTTGGACCGTTCCGGAGGGGGCAGCACCGATGTCGGGCGAAAATATGCAAGCTCATCCCGTACCCTGCGAGCTGGATGAAGAGAAATATAGCAGCTCAGAAGCAAGCTGGAACAAAGCACTGACAGCAGATTGATTGTGTGGGTCCCTGTTTTCGAAGGAAACTAAGCAGCCGCTGATTTAAAATGAGTGATTAAATAATTTTCGAGTTGCTAAAACGCTGGAGCTGCAATAGTTCAATGTTCTTGAACATCTAAAATCACAAGAGTACCGGAGACAGATCTGGTATGATTTTAAATCATGCGGAAAACACCAGAACTGAATCCTTATATTTTAAAACGATTCAAACAGATTTATGTACAACATAAATCTGTTCGACTGTGCAAGTGTGCTTACTGCTAAGGCGTGAGTGCTGAATAGTAAAATGCAAGTGCTGAAATCTGTTATGCGATGCTAAAGTAAATGCAAGTGCTGAATGAATAAAAGAATCCTCGTATATATAGCTTCTTCAAGAGATATAGCCGTTAGATAAATTCCAATTCCTTTCTGCGCTTGTCACGGCTAAATCGTCGTCTTCCCAAATGTGTGCAATGCTCCTCTGTAAATTGTACTATTTTCCAGAATAGTACAAATCTTGTTCCCTTAATTCCAGGCAATTTCACGACTCTATTTCAGCCATTGATTCTTTCCATCTTGAGCGTTGAATGCTTGCAACGGCTGATATCCTTAAAACCTTTTTGGTAACCAGCTCTTCCTTCGTCGTTTGTAATACTGCGACTGGAACACACTTGAATGAATGCACCTGCTGGTTTCTCTTCAACATGCGTGTTATTCCAGCGACTGGTTCTTTATCAAGCACAACGGCTGATCTTTAGCGCGAAGTCAAAACGCTGTCGTATCAACTTATTCAAGCGACATCGTTTTGACATCGCTATCCTCAAATACCCTCTACTGGTTAGATATGGCACTGTAGCTCCGTATGGTTATCACGCCACTGTACACTCGTCTGGATAATCTTTGTTCTCAGCGCTTCGACTGGTTCACTGTAGCTCTTCGACTGGGTACACTGTAGCTTGCGACTGATTCTTCTTCCTGTACGACGTCGCTTTATCTCTTGCGCTTGGATCATCCAACTGCGGATTAGCTTTAGCTTCCTGCTGAATGCACTGTAGCCTGCTGCTTAACCAACGCACAAACCATCTGCTGAATCTTTAGTGCGAGGGCAAAACGCTGTCGTATCAACTTATGTAAACGACATCGTTTTGCGCTAACTCCAAGAACCGTCTGCTGGTGAACAGTTGCTTCCTGCTGACTCCATCTTTTCTTCGCGCTATGTCTTGATCCAACTGCTGATTCTGATGACGTCACTACTGATGTCATCGTCGCTAATCCATCGACTGAATTTGCTGACGTCATCTTTCTTTTAGCGCTCCTGCTGGTTCAACTTGTGTGCTGATTTTCCTTTAAGAAAATCACCTGCTGGTTTTATTATTGCAAACCATCGACTGAATCGCGAAGACAAAATATTGTCGTATCAACTTATTCAAACGACATCGTTTTGCTATCGCTAACTTTGAGTACGCTCGACTGGTTGCACTTTTGCTCACTGCTGATTGCTTGACTGGTTCAACTGCTGATATATATGCGTGTACACTCCAAGCGTCTTTCCACTGTTCATCTTCTTCTTCGATCTTCTCCAGTCTTTAGCAAATATCACAGCTGTTGATCTAAATTGGCCTTCGCCTGATTACGAGCAACCGACTCAACTTTGGACGTCTCCATTGTTAATCCAGCTACCGTATACAATGATGAACTAAACGAGCTGCTGAACTTTAACTTTCAAACCATCGACTGGACAGATTACTGCTACTGCTGATCTTCTTCTTCGATCCTGGAATCTGTACACTAAGTATAATTGTTAGAAACACAATAGTAGGTTTTGTGTAATTCAAAACTTAATCAGGATCTGTCTAAACAGATCCATCAATCTCTCCCTTTTTGATTTACACAAAACCTTAAATAATCGATGCATGTTCTAACAATTCTCTCCCTTTTTGTGGGAATCAAAAAGAGATCGAATCTGGGTCTTCCTGATATTTAAAACAAAAAACTCTCCCTACACTGTTACAACAAAAACAACGTAACAGCAGGAGTTTTAAATTTGAAAAACAAAACCAGCTTTTGGGAAGCACCGTATGCAAAAGCTATATGATTTTGAAAACTGAACTGATGCATAGCTCAAATTAACAAAGACAGCGACGCCACTCTCCCTGTCTTTTATAACATAACTCAAATCATTTAAAAACAAAATTTTGGCACCAGCTGGAATCCGCATAACATAATACTTGAAAACTTATCAGAGCATAAAGCAATGTTTCAAACAAGCATGACCTACTGAGTTACTTATATATGAAGAACCAGTAAACAGAGAATTGATCAGATTTTCATACTTCTATTTCGTCCCATGTGCTTGCCACCGAGCCTCGCTCCAAGTGATCTTACAGCACAACGAAAATAGAAGCTTGGCATCCGCACGGGACTCGCGCATCCCGTGACAGTTCATCAAGAGAAAATCGGTTCTATATTAAAACACATCAACTAGCCTTCATAAACAAGCTTCTCAAAACAGTTAAAACATTTAAAACATAGCACATGAGTTTTAAAATTAGTGCTCGTTCAAGAGCAACCTGCTCTGATACCAATTTTTGGTCCCTGTTTTCGAAGGAAACTTAGCAGCCGCTGATTTAAAATGAGTGATTAAATAATTTTCGCGCTGCTAAAACGCTGGAGCTGCAATAGCTCAATGTTCTTGAACATCTAAAATAAACAAGAGAACCGGAGACAGATCTGGTATGATTTAAAATTCATGCGGAAAATACCAGAACTGAATCCTAATATTTTAAACTATTCAAACAGATTTATGTGCAACATAAATCTGTTCGAAACTGTGCAAGTGCTTGAGTGCTGAACTGTATGCGATGCTAAGTATAAAATGCAAGTGCTGAACTGTAAACGTGTGATGCTAAAGTAAATGTGCAGGTGCTGAAAGCTTTAACGAAATGTTCCCAGTGTGTGAGAATACATTCGAGAGTGAGCATACACTGTATAATTCTCACACACAAATTCACTCACATTTGATAGCTGAGAGCTTAATTGTATAGATGAGTGAATCATAAACACAAGTCATTGTGTTGTCTTTCGCACTGAGACGTTAAAGAAGTGTGTGTAGCCTTTCTCACTGAGGCATTAAAGAAGTGAGTTAGACACATGCAGCTTGCGGGCTGGTGTGCAGTGGTGTTAGGATTTCTTGCGGCTGCGGGTCGTAGGAGTGGGTTGCAGCGAGGGTCGTTGTAATCAAAGTCTTCTAGTGGATCCTTCCCGTGGCGGAAGAAGGGGAGATATAGGAGATTGAGCTCCGAACTTCCAGAAAAAAATTCAGCATATTTCTTTACTGCTTTACTGCATTCATACATACGCATTGCATATTTACAACTACGCATAAACACTGTTTATTTGGGCTTCGAACGATAGAGTGCAATCTGAGTTATTTCCACATGTTTTATTTACATTACTCAATCTGTATCTCGGTGCACAAAGTATTCAAGAATAATGAGCTATTGCAGCTCAAGTTAAGTTAACCAGATCGTTCGACCGAAGTGTCGAGCTGGTTCTAGTCTTCCAGCTGGAACTGGCATGTTTAGCGCTCGCCTTGTATTGGGCTGGTTTCAACTTTTCAACTGAAACCAGCTTGATATTTGCGAACCCGACTTCAACTTCTGGCTGAATCCTGCGTCTTGTCATTCGATCTGGTTACACCCTCTAGTACTAGTTATTGATCGAATAAATAGTCATTGCACTTTAACAGAGGGTCTCGCTTAAAATCGATCCAACATGCATGTATATTGAAAAAGATGATAAGGGATAAAATTGATCTTCGGAACACATTAAATGAGTTCACCAAAATATACAAGGCTAAAAATATGGAATTCAATCACTTATCTACTTATTTTTTTATTTACAAAAGAAAATAGTTTTTATTATCATTATCATAATTCATTATATCAACACTAGATCTATTATATTTATGACTATTCATATTCAATAAATGATTAGACTAAAGAAGAAAATATAATAATTTAATAATACTCCAGGAGACCGGCCGCCCTCTACACCGGGAAATGTGGAAAGCGTATGTTTATGTACGGTTACACGATTTAGCTTTGATAAACCATAGTTTGTAAGATTTCAGCCCTTTCGGATGAGTTTAGCCATTGTTCGACATTTTTTCTCACTTTTCCGACCAAGTTATGGTGCTGGCAACCGGTGATTCGAGTTATTCGAAAACTGGTACAAAAGTTGGACGCACTCGAGGTATAAATCTGTTTGAATTGGACAATACAGTACTTTCTTGAGGATATAAATTATCGATAAGTGCTAGATTGAGGTATGTATAGATCAATTATTTTCACGATGCTCGACAAAGACATGTGATGAGATTACATATGATTTATTTTATGGGTGAATTGCTCAGAACTCCCCTTATTAAAACTCATCTTGTTGTTCAGTCCCCAGGTCAGATCTTTATTATTTCCAATCCCTGACACAACCCAATAATTTGTTTTAACTCCCCAATAATTATAATTTACTATATTATCCCCGTCTCTTCAATTTCCATCTCACTCCCTCCCCATTTCTTGAATTCACTGGTAATTAACTTCAATGTACAGCCAAGCTTCGCTTCCAGAAAATGGTATCGAACGAAGATTTTCAGATGTCTACTATTCAGATTCGTAATAAGAAGCTCATTTTTCAGATTTCTCCCTTTTATCAAATTCATCTTTCTGTTTATCTATTGGTCGCATCTTTGATCTTTGATTCAGATTCTATTCCATTGTTCAATTGCTGATTTAATCTCTGTTTGCAACTACTGGTTTCGAATATTCTGCTATTCAATTGCCCCCAACTGGTTTCATCTTCTGCTCAAAAATTCAACTGCCGAAGACTTCTGTTTGCTCACGCTTCTTCGCTTTGCTTTGCTTCTTATCTTTTGCAACTGCTGATTCATGTTTTCCAGCAGCTGATTTCTTCTCCTTTTTATTTAGTGTTCCAACGGCTTTTCTTCACAACATCTGGTTCAAGTATTCTTTGTGCCGCGTCTGATTTATCTAATTTACCAGCGTCTTGTTATTTTATGAACTGCTGAATCCAGATTTCTTTTTGCGTTCTTCCTGTTGAATGCGCTTTTCTACACCTGCTGAATTCTGTTATCAAAATCCACCGACAAAAACAGTCGACGCATCAATCTCCCGAACCAGCAGGTACCAACGAACCAGCAGGTGCAAGGAACCAACCAGCATTGACATCTGCTTCTGCTGGACAACCAGCAGATACACACACACGATTCCACCAGCTGGTATCAGACGCAACATCGAAACGACGTCGCGCCAACTAATATAAACGCAGTCGTTTTAGCCCTCAACGCAAATACGCTAACTACAAATCTCAACTGGTCTCTTCACCAGCGACCACAACACAATTCACTAACGCACCTGCTGAAATACAAAACGCACTTCGACTGGTTTTCGCCACCGACCAGCAGGTAGCTCACAAAACCAGCTTTTACCTCAAAAATACCAAAATCACGAAAACTTCCAGAATCGTTCTAAGTATGGTTCTCGACCTGAAAATGCAACTCAAACCTCGAAACAGAGATTCTAAACCAACAAAATCTCTATAAACCGATTAATTCCAAAGATTAATCTCAATTAACAAATCCAGGTCTCACAATACCTGCTGGTTGTAGTATACCTGCTGGTTTGGGAGATCGATGGTGTTGACAGCAGAAGAAATATTTGAGATCAGACGCTGCAAGGAGAATGAACCAGACGAGAAGAGAATTAAAACAAAGACAAAGAGGAACCAGTCGTAGCAGACAATGAAGAAATTAAACAGACGTTGAATCCATAAAGATGAATCAGATGTAAAGAACAATCTGAACAGAGGAAAAGAAAAGATGTTTAAGCAGTTAAGTAAATAGGTAAAGAAATCAATGGAGTAAAGAAATAATCATATGTGCATATTTTTTAGGGTAAATAGGTAAAATTGTGGTGAAAATGTACTGAAGACAAAAAAAACTTTTGGGTCAGGGAGTGAAAACATAGTTTTACTGACATGGGGACTGGTGACTAATTGAAGTTTTGCCATGGGGATTTATGAGTATTTTACCGTACGGGTGAATTGCTCAGAACTCTCCTTATTAAAACTCATCTTGTTGTTCAGTCCCCAGGTCAGATCTTTATTGTTTCCAATCCCTGACACAACCCAATAATTTGTTTTAACTCCCCAGTAATTATAATTTACTATATTATCCCCGTCTCTTCAATTTCCATCTCACTCCCTCCCCATTTCTTGATTTCACTGGTAATTAACTTCAGTGTCCAGCCAAGCTTCGCTTCCAGAAAATGGTATCGAACGAAGATTTTCAGATGTCTACTATTCAGATTCGTAATAAGAAGCTCATTTTTCAGATTTCTCCCTTTTATCAAATTCATCTTTCTGTTTATCTATTGGTCGCATCTTTGATCTTTGATTCAGCTTCTATTCCATTGTTCAATTGCTGATTTAATCTCTGTTTGCAACTACTGGTTTCGAATATTCTGCTATTCAAGTGCCCCCAACTGGTTTCATCTTCTGCTCAAAGTTCAACTGCCGAAGACTTCTGTTTGCTCACGCTTCTTCGCTTTGCTTTGCTTCTTATCTTTTGCAACTGCTGATTCATGTTTTCCAGCAGCTGATTTCTTCTCCTTTTTATTTAGTGTTCCAACGGCTTTTCTTCACAACATCTGGTTCAAGTATTCTTTGTGCCGCGTCTGATTTATCTAATTTACCAGCGTCTGGTTATTTTATCAACTGCTGAATCCTTTTGCGTTCTTCCTGATGAATGAGCTTTTCTACACCTGCTGAATTATCTTTAATTGCTGGATTTTTGCAACTGCTGGATTGAGTACTCCTGCTGGTTCAATCTCTTCTGCTGATTCGTTGTTCCTCCCGACTTCTGCTGATTGATTTATCTGCTGATATTATAGTGCACTGTTTTGCTTTAACACTGATCACTCCAATCCAGTCGACTGATATCTTCTTTGTGTTGCGACTGCTTTTGTTTTCTTTCAATTCCCGTCTGTTTTTCCTTCTTTGCAATTCAGTCGACTGATATAGTTTTGTTCAATTACAATATCTGGAACACAGCGTCTGCTGCTGAATTCTTCTTGTGCTGATACCTTTATCTTGGTGCAGCTGCTGGTTTCTATTCGCAACATTCCTGTTCGATATTTCAGTTATTTGATCTTCGCTGTTTTCGCTTTTCATCTTCTCTAGCTTCTGCCTTCTTCATCATGTGATCAACTTCTTCTCTTCAATTCGACTTTCCTGTTGCTTCGACTGGTTTTGGATTCTACAACAGAATCCACTGTTTTTCTTCACTGTTTTTCTTCTTCATCGGATATCTTCTTCACTGTTTTTCTTCTTCATCGGATATCTTCTTGATTTCTCTGTTTTAGCGATTCCAGTTTCTTCTTTTCTTTTCCTTTGCGTCTGATGATCCTTGCGCTGCATCTAATTTTTAAAGAATTATTGGAAAATAAAAACAAAGAAAAATTTAAAAGATAATAAAAAAATATTCTAATGGAGGTGAGATAGAAAAGAAACAAATGGAGTAAAGAAATCATCACATGTACATTACTTTTGAGGGTAAATATGTAAAATTATGGTGAAAGGGACTTAGGACAAAAGTAAACTTTTGGGCAGGGAGTGGAAACATATTTTTACTGACATGGGGACTGATGAAGAATTTAAGTTTTGTAATGGGGATTTATGAGCAATTTACCGTTATTTTATTACTCCCATGACTTATTTGATATTGTTGAATTATGTGATATTATATGTTGACTTGCATATTATCAGTCGGTAATTGATATGCAAAACAAAATAAAATATTTCTTTTGTAAACATACATTTTATTTTATTCAGTCACATCAATGCTACTGAACACATCATATTGAGCTTATCTATCATTGATAACCGTGTATATTTTGGTTGAGATCTGTATATTATATTATGATGTGTGTCATGAGGATTTTTGGACACCTTGATTAGGTCCGGCTTAGGTAGTGGCTGGCTTCGAGAGTAAGCCATATCCTTGACACAGTTCATTAAGGATGGACCAGCTCTAGCATATGATATTATTGCTATATCAATTCTTTGATTCCTAATATTCTGAGATCTTGTACCTGTAAATGAATTGCATTCATGCACGAAATCATTGCATTTATATGTCTTACATTGTGATTTTCTTTATGTCTCGTACTCGGGTTACTGACCTCGAAAGGGGTTGTCTGTTAGATTAGATGGACAGCTAGCCAACTATTGGTAGTGTGATTGTTGACTCCAACGGCTTTTCTTCACAACGTCTGGTTCAAGTATTCTTTGTGCCGCGTCTGATTTATCTAATTTACCAGCGTCTTGTTATTTTATGAACTGCTGAATCCAGATTTCTTTTTGCGTTCTTCCTGCTGAATGCGCCTTTCTACACCTGCTGAATTCTGTTCTCAAAATCCATCGACAAAAACAGTCGACGCATCAATCTCCCGAACCAGCAGGTACCAACGAACCAGCAGGTACCAACGAACCAGCAGGTGCAAGGAACCAACTGCTGATTCCCAAACAACGCTAAAACAAATCACAAAGCAAACCAACGGCTGGTTCTCAAAACGGCGTCGCGCCAACTTATTCAAACGACGTCGCTTAGGATACGAAATTCTTACTACCAGCAGCTGGGTATCCAGTCGCAAGAACAAAGCAACGCATAACACTTCTCTCTGCTGGTTCTAGTCGCAACCTCAAAACGCCGCGTTGCAACTAATACAAACGACGTCGCTCCACTGACGTCATTAATTCCAGTCGATAGCTCCTGCGCGCAAAAGGAATGTTGACCCGCGTTGACATCTGCTTCTGCTGGACAACCAGCAGATACACACACACGATTCCACCAGCTGGTATCAGACGCAACATCGAAACGACGTCGCGCCACCTAATATAAACGCAGTCGTTTTAGCCCTCAACGCAAATACGCTAACTACAAATCTCGACTGGTCTCTTCACCAGCGACCACAACACAATTCACTAACGCACCTGCTGAAATACAAAACGCACTTCGACTGGTTTTCGCCACCGACCAGCAGGTAGCTCACAAAACCAGCTTTTACCTCAAAAATACCAAAATCACGAAAACTTCCAGAATCGTTCTAAGTATGGTTCTCGACCTGAAAATGCAACTCAAACCTCGAAACAGATATTCTAAACCAACAAATCTCTATAAACCGATTAATTCCAAAGATTAATCTCAATTAACAAATCCAGGTCTCACTATACCTGCTGGTTGTAGTATACCTGCTGGTTTGGGAGATCGATGGTGTTGACAGCAGAAGAAAATTTGAGATCAGACGCTGACAAGGAGAATGAACCAGACGAGAAGAGAATTAAACCAAAGACAAAGAAGAACCAGTCGTAGCAGACAATGAAGAAATTAAACAGATGTTGAATCCATAAAGATGAATCATACGTAAAGAACAATCTGAACAGAGGAAAAGAAAAGATGTTTAAGCAGTTAAGTAATAGGTAAAGAAATCAATGGAGTAAAGAAATAATCATATGTGCATATTTTTTAGGGTAAATAGGTAAAATTGTGGTGAAAATGTACTGAAGACAAAAAAATCTTTTGGGTCAGGGAGTGAAAACATAGTTTTACTACATGGGGACTGGTGACTAATTGAAATTTTGTCACGGGCATTTATGAGTATTTTACCTATACTCTTAATATACATTCCATGAAAAAGTAGAAACTGCAATCTAATTCAAGGTATTTCCCCCCACCACTGAACCCTAACCGGCACAGACGCCTAGTCCGATGGAGACGACCGATTTGGTCGGCGACAGTAGGGACTTAATCGGAGCTGAATCTCCAATTCTGCAGTCCAGCTCTGTACCCCCGGACATGAACAATTCCAACCCAGCACCAATGGAAAACAATAGTTCTGAACCAACGGACATTGACAATTCCAGCCCTGCGCCACCAGAAGCCGCAGCCGAACCCCTCCCTGAACCTCAAACCCAACCGGAGTCACAGCCACGGAAGAAACGGCGCCGTCGCAAGAAAATATTCACTGACATGATCTCCACTGCTTCGCGCCTCCGTGTCCTTCGGCCCCACCCTAAACCCACCCCGGTAGCAGCCATTGACGTCCCCGACTCTCCCTCGTCCCACCAACGCAAGCGCCGGGCCCCCTCTGACCTGTCCAAGGAGGTCGACATTGAAGCTTTAATCGCCATCTCTGTTGGGTTCCCCGTAGATTCTCTCACAGAGGAGGAAATTGAGGCAAATGTAGTCTCCCAAATTGGTGGCGCGGAGCAGGCCAACTACATTATCGTGCGCAACCACATTCTTTCCCGCTGGCGCTCAAACGTCGATGTGTGGCTCACCAAAGACCATGCGCTGGAGTCCATACGCGCTGAGCACAAGAATCTGGTCAATTCCGCCTACAACTACCTTGTTCAGCATGGCTATATCAATTTTGGGGTTTGCCCCGCGATCAAAGAGGTTAAGAACAAGGTTGTCCATGAAATGCCTGAAAGCTGTGTTATTGTTATTGGTGCCGGGGTATCGGGATTAGTTGCTGCTAGGCAGTTGATTTTTTTGGGATTCAAGGTTTTGGTGCTCGAGGGCAGGGAACGGCCTGGTGGCAGAGTTAGGACCAAGAAAATGAGTGCAGCCGATGGTAGTGTTGTTGGTGCAGCGGATTTAGGTGGGAGCGTGTTGACCGGGATTAATGGGAATCCACTGGGAGTTCTAGTGCGGCAGCTCGGGTTCCCGCTTCACAAGGTGAGGGATATATGTCCCTTGTATTTGCCTAATGGTAGGATGGTCAACTCCGATGTTGATTCTAAAGTGGAGTCATCTTTTAATAAATTGTTAGATAGAGTTTGTAAGCTTAGGCAGGGTATAGTGGAGGAGGTAAGGAGTGTGGACATATCATTGGGGACTGCTTTAGAGGCATTTAGACATGTGTACAAAGTTGCTGAGGAACCGTTGGAACGAATGTTGCTGGATTGGCATCTAGCTAATTTAGAGTATGCTAATGCTACTTTGATGTCAAACTTGTCCATGGCTTTTTGGGATCAAGATGATCCATATGAAATGGGTGGTGATCATTGTTTTATTCCAGGAGGTAATGGGAGGCTCGTTAGAGCTCTGGCAGAAGACCTTCCTATCTTTTATGATTGTGCAGTGGACAGTGTTAGATATGGAAGTGACGGGGTTCTAGTTTATGCTGGAGGACGAGAATTTCATGGTGATGTGGTGCTTTGCACGGTTCCTCTAGGAGTGCTCAAGAAGGAGTCAATTGAGTTTGTACCAGAGCTTCCTCAACGGAAGAAAGATGCAATTGAAAGATTAGGATTTGGGTTGCTAAACAAGGTTGCCATTTTGTTCCCATATGATTTTTGGGGTGGAGAAATCGATACCTTTGGTCATTTGACAGATGATCCAAAAATGCGAGGAGAGTTTTTTCTCTTTTATAGTTATTCTTCAGTGGCTGGTGGGCCACTTCTTGTTGCTCTTGTTGCTGGGGAGGCCGCAGTCAAGTTTGAAAAGATGTCTCCAGTGGATTCTGTAGGTAGGGTTTTGGATATTTTGAAGGGTATCTTCAGTCCAAAAGGAATTGCAGTTCCGGCTCCAGTTCAGGCGATATGTACCCGATGGGGTCAGGATCAGTTCTCTTATGGTTCATATTCTTATGTAGCAATTGGTGCTTCTGGAGACGATTATGACATTCTTGCAGAGAATGTTGCTGATCGAGTTTTCTTCGCTGGAGAGGCCACAAACAGACAGTATCCGGCCACAATGCATGGGGCTTTTCTCAGTGGGATGAGAGAAGCTGCTCATATAACGAGGGTCGCTCGTAGAGGACCAATCTATCCATCTGAGAAAATGTCTACAAGCAGTCCACAAAACAATGATGTGGAGACATTGTTTGAGACCCCTGACCTCAAATTTGGTAGCTTTTCTGTTCTGTATGATCCACGGGAGACAGATTTGGAGTCAAATGCATTGTTACGAGTTGAATTCAGGAACGATCAATTGGAGTCTGGTGTTATTCATCTGTACGGCTTGATTCAGAGAAAACAGGCTGTGGAACTGAATAAGATGGAAGAAGATGCAAAGAGGATGGAAATGTTAACCCGTGATTTTCGGGTTAGATTGGTTGGAAGTAAAGGCTTATGTAAGGATTCGGAGACCCTCATCAGCCAAATCAAATTAACTTCGAGTTAGATTTCGAATACACCGAGTCTAAAGAAGTACAAGAAATTGATTGTTGGTTAGGTATTCTTCAAGCAAACATAGACAAAGCTGCTGCTGCCCTGTGTAGATTAGTTAGTGGTCACAAGTCAGCTGTAAACTTCACATTTGTAGTCAACCTTTCTACTTCATAATTATTCACTTGTTATCCTGGTTCAATTCCATGAGTAAAAGTTATATAGGTATACAAACAATCGACTTCTTTGGTGTATATTTAGCCAATAACTTTATGGGTCGTCTCACTAGCCAGAGTTTTATATATAATATTTTTCTTCACTTTATTAACAAAATAAATAATAACGACTCTTAGGTGTTGATACAACCCGACCTTAGCTCAGTTGGTAGAGCGGAGGACTGTAGTGGCAACATAGTAATCCTTAGGTCGCTGGTTCGAATCCGGCAGGTCGGATTTTCTTTTTTGATTTTCCATAATCTAATTAAGGTTGATTTTCGTCACCGACGCAGTTGAACCTAATCTCGACTCAGGCCCAAAAAACCCATTTACTTTCATTTATTATTAGCGTAAATAAATATGAACATCGTTTTGTTATATATAATATTATAGCTTCGGCTTCGGAAAATTAACGAGTCATCTTCATTCATCCACTAATTCTTTCTCCTATATATTCCTATCTGCACTGATTCGTTATTCAGAGAGGGCCCGGGTGCACAGAGATTGTATTTATGGTCTATTTTGTTACTCAAATTACTTCACCCGTGCCTAAATAACTTCGTTCTTTCAAAAAATATGGTAGCACATCAAACTTTCTTTTTCTCTCGATTTTATAAAACGAGCACTGGATTCTTCAAAATTGTACCAAAAGACGGCGAACTGGACACTAGACTTGTATTTAGCAAGTCAAGACGACATAATTGGTCGAAGATAAAGGTGCCACATCCATATCACTGGGATTTTTTTGAGACCTAAAGTCTGGTTTTATCATAAGATAAAATGAAGACATCAGTTTAACCAAATCATATCAATGCATATTTGCAATATCTATCTATGTTTTCGTGTTCTGAAATGTGTGATCAGCACGGTCTTTGATATCTATCATGCAACAACTCCGTCCCATGGATCCATAATATGACGCATTACTTCCGAGCAACGCCCGCAACAGGTAGAGAAACACCCTTTGAATCTGCAAAACAAAGTGCTCCATCAACGTGAGCTCATTCGAAAATCTGTGGCAACTTAACTGCTCAAATTGTATGGAGTACACCATGGCCCGTTTCTGATCGAATACAATTACAAACAGGAAACATTTTTTTGTTTTAAGAAAGAAGCTAAGCTAAACCCAGTATTCACTCACTTGTCAACTGTTAAAAAATCTCATCAGAATATTTCACTTTAGAAGAATAATCTAAAAGGGGTCTTCTCCACTCCATTCAATGGATGCAGCGCCCATAATATTTGCTTATTAAATTCATTCGCTTCTAAGAGAGAGCACAACAACTATTCTGTTCCCAATTAGTCATGGATCTGATATTTACGATAGAGCTTGGCAATTTCCATGGTAAAAACTGCAGAACCTGATTCTTCTGAATGTAGTAAAGATCGGTAGAAATTTAAAGAGACAAAAGCTATATGAGCAAGAGGGCTACAGCCTTCGTGAAAAGTAATATTCCCTAAAAAGCCCATCCATTTCAAATCCTGATAAGAAAGAAATAGAATCTTCATCCTGCCTAAAACTTGACAATTTTATTGGGCCATATTTTCCACATAATTTCATGCTTGCATTCATTTATTTTATCGATCATCGCAACTACATTTATCCTTCCACTTAAGCGGTTTCCGCTTCCCTACAATATCACAATGCCTGTAACCTGAATTTGGAATTGAAAGAATATGAAAGCAAGGACCTGAATCAAGTAGCATGACAGAGTTCAAAAGGAATAACTGGATAATAACTAGTAAGGAGAAATACGGCTATTAAAGGAGAAACGTGAAAACCCACTACCTGTATCGTCTATAGTGGGTATAAAGATCATATTCAGAATAAATACTTTCATTTTATCACTAATAAACCATACTGGTAAGTCTATATAAAACTAGGTCCTTATATGTCTCACCATGCAGGCAGAAGATAATTTGTTCCCCAAGTTCCTCATACAACCAATTCTACGACTGTCAAAGAACTTTTGACAGTTGTTAATATCCTAACCGGAGCTTGTTCACACAGGCAAGCAAAGGTTTGATGGCAGAGCAAGCTAACAGCATGACTGACATTAAGAAAAAACCTTTGAGTTGTATGAGGAAATATCCATGCAGTAAAGGAAAATATATAAGAACTGAGAGTTTGGATATTTCAGTGGCTACCTCGAAGCAACCTCCCAGAGGGAAGCGTGCGTTCCTCTGTGGAGTCAGCTACAAGAACCAGAAATACGAGCTCCGAGGAGCCACACAGGACCTGAAAAACATGAAAAGTTTACTAGTTGAGCAATTCAGTTTTCCCACTGATTCCATCCTCGTTCTTGCAGGTAATGCTGACTTCTTTGCTCAGGAATTATCATACTTTTACAGCACACACTTTTAAACGGATGTTTTTTGGTAGTATGTAAAGAATTCCATAGGAACAGTACATTACTGTTGAAAAAGGTTGATACACATGAAGAATGATGATCTACACTAGGAAACTAAGCATGTATTTACTTTGGAAGTTGCAGCATATGTTTTTTTATTTTAGTTGATTAATTTTGCTCCAGTGTACTCAGCTACACAGGATTTTCAATTCTCCTTTAGATTAGTTTTCTCCTCTTTAAATTTATGCAAAAAATGAAACAAATTTTACAGAAGATGAGTCCCACTGTTCTCCAACAAGGAAAAATATTGAAGCAGCCTTCAAGTGGCTTATGAGGGGCATTCAACAAGGGGACTCTTTGGTATTCTACTTTTCGGGACACGGCTTACGACAACGTGATCTCCATGGTGATGAGATTGATGGGTATGATGAAACAATATGCCCTGTCGACTTTAAAACTAAAGGAATGATCCTCGATAACTACATCAATGATGCAATCATTAAACCGCTGATATCAGGTGTCACACTTCATGCTATTGTTGATTCCTGTCACAGTGGAACTGTTCTCGACTTACCACACGCATTCGACATAAACACGTAAGCACATTCGCAAATTCCAGTCTAGACGAAATGATGCATTGAAGAGAGACAAATTAAAGTTCCTTATACTAGATCATGATAAAAATTCTGAATGACAGAGAAGTGACGAGACATACTCAAGAGTTATGAAATTCTTTCAGCTGATTCATTCATTTTTAGTTACCTGTAAACATTTATCAGGAGGAAATGGGAGGCTAGCCATCATCCATCAGTTGATGGTAAGGGTACGATTGGTGGAAGGGCTATTTGCTTTAGTGCCTGTGAGGATTACCAACTGGCTGCTGACACATCAGTTGAGGACTTTCCCACTTATCTCTTTCAGTCTTATCGTTTGCAGGGGCGAATAGGCATCAAACAATTCATAAAATTTCAAGCATAGGCAGAAGATAAGTGATAAAAAGAATCAGTGTGATATAGAAAGTAAGAAACTTCTCTTGCAGGACCTCTCACAAGAAAAAGTAATGTCTGGTGCCATGACATACGCTTTCATAAAAGCAATCAAAGGAGCAGTCACAGAGAACAAAAAAATAACCTATCAAGAGATACTTGAATCTATGAACAAGTCCCTCAAGCAACCTGATAGAACAGGATCGCTCCGTGCTAGAATACGAAGACTTTTCCATCGGAAGATCTTGCAGGTTCTTCCTATATCCTTCATAAACATGCAGCTTTAGCAATTTACATAGCAACAAATTTGAGGCACTATGAAGTATGCTTTGGAATTTTAGGTACAGAAATAGACATTCATGGATAAAATTGTAAACTTTCTGGTGTAACACAATCAAGGTTGCTCCAAATTGGAAAGATACTTTTAATAAATCTGTTAGGAGAATAAATAGGCCCAAGGCGCCCAAGCAAATGAGTAGACTTAGTATAAATAGATAGGAAGCCAGAAGAGGAAGCTAGCCAATTTAGTTGAGAGCAGTTATAGATCTAGCGTAGCTAGAGGACAGGAAAGGTTCCTGGGATTCATCTTCAATATTTCTGTAATTCACTACGATTTCCTGATTTCATTCAATAAACACTTCAGATTTATACTCTATTGTGTTGATTTCGATCCAGTTACGATTAAGATCGTAACAA
>KQ991057.1:253881-271098 GCA_001598015.1 Dorcoceras hygrometricum | reverse complement strand
CTTAGGTATAGTGGCCGAAAGGCGGCAAAACCCTACCAATCAGATGCCTCTTTGAAATGGGGGAAAATTCCAGTGGATGAACAAAGCGAAGGAGAATCACTGCTATCAATAAGGGCGTATACGACGAAAGAAGGTATCGCAGATTATCGAGGGGAGACGAGACAAGGGGGAGGAGATGATATTATGGGCCAAGCCCAGCCTACTGATTATGACAGTTTTGGGCACATTCAAGCCCACGAGTGGAATCAGGGCAGCCACGATCCAACGCCACAGCTGTTGGGCCGGAAGGATGATGTCTCAAACCCAACGCACAGAATCGCCCAAATCCAACAATTCAATCGTCAAGCGGTGGTAAACACAAGCAACAACAGGGGCATAGGAGATAGAGCAGGTGTCGGACGAGGAGGAGGAAATCGATTCAAGGAGGGGAAGATTTATTCCCATCAAGAATATGTGGTGAGTAATGTGGTGATTGAACAAAGTTGGGGTGGCTCATTTACGATGCCCAGGGAAGTTGATGGTGAGCAGCTTGGGAGAGGGACTAAGATCACCCTCTTCTTGAAGGAAGATCAGTTGGAATATCGTGAGGAGAGGAAAATCAGGAAGAATCTTGTGAAGAAGTGCATCGAGATGTTCAAGGAAATAGCGGAGAACAAAGATGATTACACAAAATTCTATGCAGCATTTTCAAAGAACTGGAGGTTGGGTATTCAGGAAGACAACCAAAACAGTTCCAAATTAGCTGATCTACTTCGATACCACTCTACCAAAAGCGGTGATGAATTGACCAGCCTGAAAGACTATGTAACAAGGATGAAAGATGGTCAGAAGGACATATACTATATTACTGGAGAAAGCAAGAAGGCGGTGGAGAATTCCCCATTCCTGGAACGCCTCAAGAAGAAAGGATACGAGATTATCTACAGGGTTGACGCAAATGATGAATATGCAGTTGGGCAACTGAAGGAATCTGAAGGTAAGAAGCGGGTTTCTGCTACGAAGGAGAAGCCACTTGAAGAAGCCACGTGGGAGGAGGCGGTCGATTTTCAAGCTCAATTTTCACATACCAGCCTTGGGGACAAGGCTGATTTGAGAGAGGAGGATATTGTTAGGAGAATAAATAGGCCCAAGGCGCCCAAGCAAATGAGTAGACTTAGTATAAATAGATAGGAAGCCAGAAGAGGAAGCTAGCCAATTTAGTTGAGAGCAGTTATAGATCTAGCGTAGCTAGAGGACAGGAAAGGTTCCTGGGATTCATCTTCAATATTTCTGTAATTCACTACGATTTCCTGATTTCATTCAATAAACACTTCAGATTTATACTCTATTGTGTTGATTTCGATCCAGTTACGATTAAGATCGTAACAAAATCTTATTTGCTTATACAAACACCAGCGTAACTCAAAATATGCCCAAGCCTTTCCATAGTGATCTTTGCACTTACTGTGAAGAATATATTTTATTTACTCTGATTTTTTGGAGTTGCGATAACTTTTTAGGATCCGCAGTTATCATCATCTGAAGCGTTCGACACCAACACAGAGTTCAATCTATAATAATGCAGAGTTAGCAGAAATATCATAATGCACCAGTATCGAACACGGAGTCCAATCTCTAATAATGCAGAGTTCATCGAAACATCATAATACGCCAGCGAATGAGGATCCTGGGAGCTCCTCCCTTCTCTGCCTCACCTTTAAGGTAAGTTTGCTCAGAAACTTATTTCATCTCAAAAGTTTCTTATATTATTTGCTTCAGAATTGGATTCCCATTTTTGTTCAGCAACATCAAATAGTTATCATAAATCCTCTTGCACCATGTTGATGGCTGCTTGAATATGTTCAGGAGACACTAATGAAAACATGAAAATGTAATACTCCGTCTCATAATGCTATATTAAAACAACAGAATAGGTGTATGAAGATGCACAATGTGTAAAATCTGATGATTATAAGGATGGATTTTTATCAATTAATGTCTTTTTTTGTGCTCCTGTGGTATGAAAAGAACTAAATAACATAAAGACGTTAAGTATGTCCTAAGATAACTTAATTTGTTGCTGTCATCATATCATCATAATATAGGATTTAACCGATGTGATCCTTTAACATCAAGAAAATTAACACATTTGCTAACTGCTTCGCCGCAGTTTGTAATTCAATTAGATTTCACGATAAATGTATTATAATTTATAAGTTACGGTGGCTAATTGCCATTTTCTACCACAAGTTCCTCAGAAGACCATCACGAAATCTAAATTAAGAATAAGGAAAATTTAGGGTTATACAACAATGAATAAATGCGATCGTAATTGTAATGTGGATATATCATTAAGGAGAACTCCAGAAGAGATACTTGTTTTGATGGGATGAACTGGGAACAGGATTAGCAACAAGAAACGACTTCAAATGTTTCGCAAATTTCTTGGGTTTCTCAATGTTCACAGCATGTCCTGCATTCTTTATTATTACCAACCTCGCTTTCTCTCCTATGTGCCTGCAAATTATCGAGTTAACAAATTGAATTTTGCCATTTGACTGGTTATTTCAAAATCTATGCTGCAAATTTATATAATATCCATTTTTTGAATGCCCTTATGGTGAATATAGAAATCCAATAGAGGTATGTCACACACTTCTTAATAATTTTAATTCTTCCACGTATTAAAATCCGAACACATACTATAGACAATTGGTCTAGTAGAAAGCGTATGACTTACATTTGGAGCCGGTGTGACAATTCAACTGGAAAGATTTTGTCTTGCTCTCCCCATATTATTAAAGTGGGCTGCACAATCTTAGGAATATTAGAAAGCTGCCTCTCTTTGATTAAAGCTTGGATCAGTTCCTTTTTCTGCTTCACATGATCTGTGCAGAAAACCTGAACAAAAATCATATCAGTTCAGAATTTGGTAGGTTTCCACATCAAAACTTAATCAAGAATGGGTTACAATGCATGCATACAAATGCATGTCACGAGAGATTGTTAATGTCTTCTGTATTTATTTTAATAACATATATCACTCAAATATATTCATACATGCAGACACAGTTTCATTTAAAGTTTCTTCATGATGCATCCACTTGTTGAACTAAGTTACTATGTGTTAAAATAACTTATGGTAACACTCACAAATATCAACAAGATTATTATGTCAAGGTAGGCACATAGGATGGGATAATTGACGTATAACGATCTGTCTCGTCATACATGCAGACACAGTTACATTTAAAGTTTCTTCATGATGCATCCACTTGTTGAACTAAGTTACTATGTGTTAATAACTTATGGTAACACTCACAAATATCAACAAGATTATTATGTCGAGTTAGGCACATAGGGTGGGATAATGGACGTATAACGATCTGTCTCGTCGTTCGCATCACACTGTCAATTAAATAAATGACTTGTTGAATGCATTATCATGGCAATTTCTTGAAACATAAAGTTACAAAGAGGGAACTCACATCAATATAGTCCGAGAGGAAGCAAGAGGGGACCCCTTTCACAGGTCTAACAAAGGCAAACTTCATCAACTCCCGCAACTTCTCCGGCGACTGAGGCATCAAAATATTGGCCACCTCATCCAAATCCGACACTTCAAACAGCCCATCCCTCAGATCCTTCTCCTCCAAACAAACCCCCGTGCAGCAGAGCACGACCTTCTCAACCGCCTCCGGGAACTGAGCCGCCATGCTGTACCCCACAAACCCCCCGTAACTAATCCCCACCAAGCTCATCTTCTCCACCCCGTACGCCGCCATGAGCCGCATCACGCACTGCGCCTGGAACGCCTCGCTTCGCTCCGGCCGCGTGGTGGTGGAGTCACCGAAGAAGAGGAGGTCCGGCACGTAGATGTTGAAACGAGGCATCAGGTGGCTGAGCAGATCGCCGTACTGCCACATGGCGTTGGCTCCGAAGCCGTGCACCAAGAGGAGATTGGGCTTCGATTTTTTGTGGGATTTGGGGACCCAGCAGTGCATGATGGTCCCTTCTTCCAGATCCGTTCTAACGGACCGGAGACCCGAGTATGAGAAAAAGCTTCTGTATAGCCAATCCGCTGAGCCCGTGAAGCTCAAACATCTCGCCATTGTTACGAATTCATCAAGATGATCAACGGGGAATGAAGATCATATTGAAGCTCGGATGGCGGAGGAGAAATTTATTTTATTTAATTATTTGAATGAATATGTATGTTGGCCTTCCGAGATAAATGGCTTGTGATTCGCAGCTCCCATACATATAAGAACTGTAGATTTTAATTGTTATTTTTCATATATATATATATATACGGATTATGCTTTATATGATATGAATCTGGAGATTTGGGACAATGCATCATCTCATGCTTCTCATCGGCTCATCGCACCGGATCCAGATTGAAGCAAGCTAAGAATGCCAATTAAGCAAAAATAATTTTGTTTAATTAAGCTAATGGCAAAATATATATTTCGACTCGGAAAAGTCCTTGGTACTCTTCACCTGGTGTTTAAAAAGCTTGAAGATCTAGTTGGAAGTATATAGAAAAATGCCTACTTGAAAGTACCTTTTTCTACAAACTATTCCACGAACGCTCATATTTCTTTCTGTATATTGAAAAATGTGTTCGAATAAATAATATGCAGTTTTATATTCGATTTACTTGTCTAGGTAATCACTGAGGCTGTATGTGATGCAAGTAGATATGATCCCAATAGATACCTTGTTGCTCATGGTTTGACTATCAAAGGGTGTTAATAGTTACAGGCTTGCGGGCAGGGGCGAAACTAGACCTGCTACGCAGGGGGGGGCTGGAGCCTGTATATATATATATATATATATATATATATATATATCTTGGTAAAGGAAAGAAAATGTCAACATTCATATCTTGGTTGGTATAACAATCTTAGAACAAACCAGATATTTTACAATCATATGTCTATTAATCTTCAACAGGACACAAACGACTATGCAAATTTTTTCCCAATACATAAGATATCTAAGAGAGTATTACAATATCTAAAGCAAACATTTGTACGAAAACATCTCATAGTCATATTTCATGGGACGGATCATGTCAATGAAAAAAATATTATTTTTTATACTCAAATTACTTAATTTAATTACAAATTTGACATATGAAAAATATTATTTTTTTATTTCTGTTGAGATGTAATAATTGCTCCTACTAGTTAGAGCGATCGAAACATGACGCTTGAGGTGTTATACAATTTAAAATATGGGAATTGCACCGTTACCATCAGTTATAACTTTTGACAAAACGACAAACGCTCGATCCTACGATTTCAAAAATACTACTTTTAATAATTATCTTTACTCAAGAAAAAATTCCTTTTCATATAAAAAATATTACTATATGAAATTAATCAATACATCTCACGAATATAAATTCATAACATCGTCTCACGATAAAGTTCATCTCCTTAGATATTAGATTTTTCGATATCATATTAATTTATTTATTTTTAACAACTGCAGCCGGTACGCTAGTGATCACAATATCCATCACCTAAGAAAGCTTACTGGCAACAAGAAACAAAGAACCATACATATTTCAGGAAATTATTATTGACACTCCGAACATATTGCACACTCCACTTTATATATAAAACTTATTAATAAAGTGGAACGTATACAACAATAAATGGACTGCAAATAATAATTCATATCTTTATTATTCTTCCTACGTGTATCTACATGATTCGCTTAAAATTTGACCAGATTTCTTAATTTCACCAAAAAATCACCAATATAAGCGTACAGCAGACACATTACATTATATACACAATTCGAAATCAATATAACTCATGGTATAGATTCGTTGCAGGCATTTCATCCCCCTGCATGCGAAAGAGTTTCGCTCAAAGAATTGCTCCCTATCATTTATTATTACACCAACGTATCTGAGTATTTGCTCCATCTACGAGGTGAATAGCACTCGTGTTAAGTGGTCAATTTTCTTAGCCTTTTTTCAGCTACACCGGCCAACTTGTTCTGAGGTTCCAGGACAAGTGCGTGCTTAAAATCTGCAAGTTACCCCCAAAATATGTGAGAAGACGAATAGAGAAGTATCTAGGTGAATCCATTTTTTCACTCGGAAAATGACAAAGGAGAGTCGACAGCAAGAAATTCAAAACAGTTCATACACAATATGTTTAGTCGACGGATAAAGGTGTTTGAATTCGTCCTTTATGAGGGATGTGTTTTTGAAGGATAAGGGATAATATGGGGTAAGAGGTAATAATGCCGCACGACCATATAGTATCATGTACTCTTTGAAGAGGAATTCCTTACTACTGACCTTGAAGAGCCTCCTTGTATGAAAGTAGAGATTCCTTAGCTGTCCCTCGTCTCAAATAGGCCTTCACATTCTACATAGGGAAACTCGAGTTTCTCAGATAATTTCTAGTGAAGTATGAGTGTAGAATGATTGTGAACATGTAACACATGACAGTGCAAATGCGAAGAACTTCTCGGTCAAAGCTCGAGTTCTTTCCCAAGCTGAGCTCAAGCTTTGATGTCTCTAATTCTAGCACTCAAACTTGAGAAGTTAATTTCTTACATTTTTAAAAAATTAATTAAATTATGATACACATTTAGATTATCATAAAGTGCAACACGCTCAAGCTCAAGTTCGACAATTTCTACTGCTTGAGCTCGACGTAATTTTTCATTGAGTCAGGCGGTCAGTCCCGAGTAGGTTCTTCATTTGACTCGTATGGGAATGACGACATAGCTAAAACACATATCACGATTACTCGTGGACACTTAACATTAATTTCTAACTCTGATGACCAGGTAACCATACACACTTCAAATAAAATTGCAGTAAACAATGTTATCTAATATTGAAAAGAACAAGAAGTTCCCATCACCTTCTTATCCAGGGATATCGCCCTAGAACAATCTTCTTCAGCTTGCTGAAAGCTGCATAAATAGTTTATCGTAAGAAAAATGATCAATGACGTGCTTTCTACAAAAACAATATTGCACACAAACGGAAGGATGTATCAGACCATCCTAACTCCAAGTAAGCGGCTGCTCGATTGGAATAGTATGTTGCATTTGTTTCGTTCAGTTTTATCGCCTCAGTGTAGTAACTTACAGCTTTATTCCATTGTTTTCCTTTGTATGCAGCATTCCCCTGCAAGAAAAAAATCTCAAAAAATAGAAAGAAAGACACGCAGCACCACAAAAAGAAAAACAAACACTATAGCTCCAACAACCGAAGCACTACCGAAGACTAAATTTTACAGCTAGAGACTCCAAGTTCTTCGAAGATACCTTTACTAGTTTACTAGATGCAAGTTCAAAAACTACTGCTTTCTAACAGACTTATATTTCTTTACTTCAGTGCAAAAGTACGAACAACTCAAGGAGAGAGGATGCTATACCAAATTCTCTCTTCTACATTGCATGCAACAACTATAAAATCCATCACAAAACAAAAATTCAACCCCAGGCTTCTTCTGTTAAATAGGATGTTCAACCATACAAAGTCAACAGATTGCAAGAAAAACAATTAACTGGAAAAACCATCTCAAGCATTTTAGTAGAGAAAGAACGAACTTTGTCAGAGAAGGTTCAATTTCTAATCTTATTTAACCCCCCGCATAGTCATCCTTGATCATGTGAAATACATAGAGACGTAAAAGGGGGCAAGAGTTTTGGTAACATCTTAGTAAGCCTTCATAAAATATGTCAAAGTAAATAAATGATTACAATTGAAAACAGTTTTCATCATGGAAAGATATATAGATGATAATATGATGAAGCCCCCTTATAGACTATAGTGCCATCAAGATTTTATACAATGGAACTTTTCCGCAGTCAAAGAATTCAAAGTGATGCAAGAAAACAATGGAAAGGGGCATGAAGGGGAACACAGGTTTTCCTACATTCATTGCAGATTGCACTCCAAAATAATTTACTTTCCAGATTACAATACGCAAGTTCATCACTGGTGCAGGTAATATTGCTACCAAGGACCACCAAACCAATCTTTTAGGAGAGCTTCATCATTTCACCTATTATCAAATGGACATATATAATAACAAGAAATAATTGATCTTCTGTTTTCCTTCTACAAAATTAAGTTAAAGTATACACAGATTTTAAGTCAAGTACTACTGTTGGCAAAAGAAGTTAAAAGAGGACAATTTGCACTACACAGCCTTCTACACGAATACTTTGACACAAATAAACATAAATTCCATCAAAACAAGTAGTTATTGCAAGCATATAAACAGAATGACTGCAATTAGTATGCTCCTGTTTTTAATCTAATTCAACAAAATTTATAGAATAAGCCAACGGCTTGAGATTAGTTTATCATAGTTTGCTTTTCAAAAAAGGGAAAGAAAGAAAATGGACCTTTTCCTTCAAAAGCTCAGCAGCATCCATGTTGCCATCGGTATCTTGAAATGGCAAGGAACTTGAAACATCGTTGACTTCTCTTTGGAGAGATGAATACATATCCGACACGATATCAAGTAAGAACTTGTCATTTCCATGAGATGCAATGAACGATACTGAAACTGGAAAGGCATTATATTCTCCTAGTGGTATTGTGACCTATAAATAAGAATAGACCAAATGAATATCAAGGAGTTAAAAAAAGACTCAGAAGACAGAACAGCATCTGAACTCCCTAGCATGATGGTAGGAAGGACAAGAAATACAGGATGCAGAGGGCAACTGTAATATGAATTACCTGACAAGCTCCGGACATACTTGAAATGCTTAACAAAGTATAAGCCCTATCAGAGAAGCCAGCAGGAAGGCCTTTCTTTGCGTTCAGCTTGACTGGAGCATCACCCACAGTGGGAATTACTAATATTCCATCATCCTTCAAAACCAAGAAGGGAAATATAGCGATTTAATACAATACCAAGGACCAAAAAGATGCACAAAATTCAAGAAAATGATGACATTATAAAGCATGAAGTGTAAAAAAGGCCACACAAAAAGGTTAACATCAATTACGTATTAATATAAATAGAGGTACTATTCTGGAACAAGTCCAACTCCATCACCAAGTAGATGTAATAGGATTCATGCTCGAGTACCTTCAAGAGGCGTTGTAGAGCAGCCCGCATCTCTGTTCTAACTTTATAAAGACTTTTAATGTTATCCTGTTGTGAATTTATTGACGTCCAAACACGATTAGAAGTATCAGACGCTAATTTAGGTTTCACCGATTTAATCCAATCTTCATGATTTGTTTTGAACTCATATCTGAAAAAGAAAAAGCCAGTCAGAGAAAAACTGAGGCTAGAACGAACATACCACCACTGCTTCTTGTATCTCCAAATAAAGTCGTATTATCTATTCCAACAAGAAATGAGAGAAATAAAGCATTTAACAAATAATCTTAAACAGATGTTTAATTATTTGTACACTAATACAAAAAAACTTTTATTACTCTAAGGGCATAATAATATGACAACCAGGTAGAGTAACAGATAAGATAACGTAGATATTATGAATATCAAATTATCAGACGATAAACTAGGAAATTATCAAGAATATGCAGAAGACCTTTGTAGCAAATGCATTACAGAAGACAGTGCTTTCAAAGCAGACATTCCATTTTGCTGGTTTTCTGATTCATCACGAAAAGGTCTAAGGCTGGGAACATTTGATGCAATATACTTCCCGTAGTTCACATGCTCAGGAGTCCGGTCTGCATATTTTGAACATAACAGATTAAAAGATATAAACTTAAAAACAATACTACTACTTGGTGTGATAATGTTCACAAATACTTAGCTGAGGCTTTTTTTTAACAAATTATAAAAAAAGTAGATAATATATTATATAAAATTAAATATGAAAGTTGGGACTAACAGCCAGATAGCTTCTCTGTTGCTTTGCTTACAACATGGACAGTCTTCTGAATGGGAACCTTGGAAAGCTGGAAAAGATCATCAGCAATAATCAACCGCCTTGTCCTTTTGGGTGCCAATAGATTTAACTGCAGTAGACTATGACCCACACGATGCAGAACAGATGGATCAGCAGCCAACCATCCTGAGGCATTGATGGTATAACTTCTAGTTACTAATATAAAATGATAGACATAAAAGGAAAGCTCTGTGACTATCATGATTTATAAATGGTCCAATTTTGAACCAAATGAAATCAGAAAGATGAGATGAATGATGGAAAAAGCAATTGGAAGTAACCATGAATATTTGTTAGTATAATGACATCAGTAACCAAAATATGTATCTAGAAACATTAATCGTTTACACTTGTAAGCTTTTCCGAACGGCTTAGTAGATCAGCCAAGGTATCAATGTGCTCATCCTTTGCAATTGTATATTGCCAAAGGAAAATGCAGTTCATGATGTATAACCTATGTCAACAGAGACGGGCAAACATTTTGGCTTGTTCAAACCAGATGCAAGCCATAATATTTAAAATTTTGAACAGCAGCCAACTCCAGTATTGCATACCAACGGCGTCCAAACTTTGGGAGTTTGGCACAACACCAATTGAAGATACAATTCCATGAGATGGTCTGAACCCAAGGATTCCACAAAATGAAGCTGGTACTCTTATACAACCGACTGTATCAGTACCTAATAAATAGGAACATCATATGATGAGAATGGTTTTCAACAATAAATAACCAGGTAAGTACATCTTGAAGGGTATAATCTAATGAAATCTCAGGAATTAAGTATAAAAGAAAACAAAAGACGACCTACACTAAAACTAGCATAAATCAAGTCGGTAACATGACAATTTGCCTCCAGTAAACTAAACTTTTATCAAAGTCTTAGGCAACTTTCTCTCACTATAAAACAAAAAAACGCATTCATTAATTACTATATGGTTTTTTTTTTTGGCTGAAGCAGGTGGTGTGTCGAAACATGTTTCTTTCGAATAAAGTATGATGCAACTTAATAAACAAGGATAACAATAACAAAACATAATATAAGTTCAATATAAGAAGTTGGGATCTAGACAGTCTTGGCCTATCACATTCAAAGTTTAAATATTTGTACCAAGAGCAAAATCTACTAGATGACCGGCAACAGCCACTGTTGATCCGCTACAAGCGCCTCCGGGAACATGAGATGGATTTAGCGGGTTAGTCGGAGTTCCGTAGTTTCGATTTTGCCCTGATATACTGTAAAAATGTAGAAGGAACAATAATCAACTCCTACCTTAATCCAACAAATCAAAGCCAAATCCCCCACCCCGACGACCCAAGACCACAAATAAAGGGAAAAGTGAATGATTGGTAAAAGCATATCGGCTATGTTTTTCCAACTCAAGCAAAATACATCCTTGAACCGCTGTATTGAACAAAACTTCCACCTCACCTGGCAGAACTATATTTCGCAGAAAATTAAATTTCCCTTGCTCGATTTTTGTCTCACTCATAAGTGCAGTAATGCTGTATTTATAAAGTTGAAAGTAAGGAAAGTGAAATACCCCAAACCGAGCTCATCCATAACAGTCTTGCCCACACAGGTCGCCCCATTTTTAAGCAATGTCGTCACAACTAGAGCTGTTTTCCCTGCTTCCTCATGTGTCCTCTTCCAATCAGCACTTCCATAGCCCGTTACATAGCCTTTTACATCAATACTACAAAACAATCAATATGAAAGAAAAAGTTGAGTAGTTAGTTGACATATCATCCATGTGACGCATGAGCTGTAGGAATCTCAGGATCAAGCTTTCTAGAAAAACAATACAGGAATTTGGGCAAGCTCCCAACTAGTAACAGATCCAAGTGCATCACAATCATATTTATTTTGTATTACATATTACACCAAAACAATCAGCTTCTCGCATCCAAAAACCAATATCTCAGATTATTTTCATCCTAATCCTTAAATGAAAAGAATCAAAATGAATACCAAATTGGTATCCCCCACTTATGCTTACAAGCTTCTCAGCAAACAGATTAGAACCTTTCAAAAACCGAGGAAGAAACCCAACCATGAAACTAATAACTCATGCAACCTTTCCAACAAAGACACTAAAGTTAAGTTAAACAGTGCAAAAATATTAAAATCAAAAATGTGCGAAAAGACGGAAGAAAGAATTCTACATACTTGTCATTGATGGCGAATGTGAGGCCAGAGAGAGGGAGCCGAGAAGCCGGAGGCGGCGGTTGAGGAAATGGAAGAAGCTCGAATCGCTCGATAAAAGCTCCAAAGTCTTGTTTAACGGAACTCTTAGCTTTGATCCGACGCCGTTGCACCTCCGCCAGAATCAAAACTCCGGCGATACCGACACCGATCACCACCCAGACCCTGGGGTTTGAAGCACTAAATTTGGATAATCTAGACATTCGCGTAGTGAAATCCGATAGGTTTACCAAGAAGTCAGAGAACAGCGTTGGTGAATGGACATTCAAATGGAGAAACGGGGTTTTAGAGAGAGAGAGAGAGACAGCCAAAGGGTTTAAGCAGAGAGGAGATGAATGTTTTGTTCGCGCTGGAAATCTCGACGGCCCGACCGCCCGACCGGCCCGACCCGCAATTTTAATTTATATTTTATTTATCGGTTAATTGCCTTCAAAATTCAGATCTCCATTATAGAATGAAAATGGTGTTGGGCAAGTGTCAAATATGGGTCGCGTTTCATATGTAACTGGGTCGAAACCCAGATTTATTTAGGTCGACCGCAGCATTTGTTGGTCGACGATAAAATTTGGGTTGAGTTCGATATATTTCTGGGTAGAGTCTCATCATTTATGGGGTCGAGTGTCAAACTTGGGTCAAGTTCGATATATTTCTGGGTAGAGTCTCAGCATTTGTTGGGTCGAATGTCAAACTTGGGTCGAGTTCACTGTGTCCTGGGTCGAGTTTGATACTAAGTGGGTCGAGTTCGATAATTTTTGGGTCAAGATCGATTATCTTGGGTCCAGTTCTTATTCCGAGTTGAGATTTTGATGTTATTTCTTGTTGAATCATTTCACCTAACATATTTTATATATTTTTGTAGGTTATGTCGACAGATTTTATTTTTGAGTGACGGTAAATGGAAAAAACCAATGGTGATATCCCGGTATTTAAGTGATGTTCACGGTCTGGTGGTAAGTGGATAGCGATTCCTGTGTTGATAGTGAATCTGTTGAATATATACAAACTGAGATATACAAGATTATGGGTCCAGTTGGCACAGAACAATTGAGAAAATTTATATACATGATGTGAGATATTGGCATATGCATCCAATGTAAATTGAGAATGATAATGATTTGAAAGATTATTATTTTTTAGATGTCCAAAAGACAGACTCATGCTCCATGTTGAAGTTGAACCCAGTATTTTGAAGTTGTGATGGACAAAGCACTTGATATTGTTGGAAGCATTGAATTGGGAGATGGAACTTTGGATCATGGAACTGTGGGTGGTGGCGTATTACTACGATGAATATTTTGACCAAAATATTGTCTCTACTGAAGAGGTTTCTGTGTCTGAATATGTAAATAATGTTTGTTCTTAGAATAACGTGACTGAACAAGAAAATGATGTGGATGACGTTGGTGTTGTTGTCGTGCACTTGGATGATGTGAAGCACATTGTTATGCAACCAGGTGATTTAATGTTGGATGTAGTGGTGATAAATTTCCGTTCGCTGACGGTTCTAATTTGTACATCGGTCAGGAGTTCCCAATCAAGGCTGTCGTGCAAAAGGAGTTATTTAAAATTGCTTTGAACTCCTCTTTGAATTTAAAAGTGTCAAGTCATCTCCAATTATATATGTTGTTCGATGAGTTAATAAAGGTTGTACATGGAGAATTTAGACTTCAAAAGTTAGAGACTCTACACTTTTTTCGGTTCGTACATAATGCAACACACACACATTTGATTTGACAGGAAGATGTACGAGATACCGATAAGCAAGTTCATCCGTTGTCTGTGTCATGTTGGTGGGGAACTTTGAAGGACAACAAGTGACTCCAACTGAAATCTATCGTGACCATAATGCACACCAGAGAAGTTGACATTACCTATTACTAAGCTTGAAAAGGGAAATAACTTGCTTATGATATCCTCAAAGGTGATTCGGAACAAGCTATTCCGCCTTCTTATCTGAGTATGGTGAAAATAATAAATCCATGTAGCATAACTGATTTAGTACTTGCTGAAAAGATAATATATTCAAATATATGCTCCTACCTTTTGGTGCTCGTGTAAAGAGCTATCGATGCATGAGAAAAGTAGTGACAATTGATGTTATATGGTTGCAAGGAAAGTATGATGACACTTTACTGGTGGCTTCGGCTCAGGATGGAGATTTTCACCAATATCTATTGGCTTGGGGTGTTGTTGATGTTGAATCTACTGCTTCATGGAGTTGGTTTCTGACAATGCTGCTGGAAGTAGTACCTGATGAGGAGGAGTGGTGATCATCTCTGATAAAAATCCGGGGATCCTTGCTGCCGTTTCCAGAATGTACCATAACGCTCATCATTGCCATTGTATATGACACTTGTCGCAAAATATGAAATCCATTGCAAGAAGATGGGTTGCACAAAACTGTTTATGCACTAGGCCAAGATCTATTAGTAGAGTAACTTACACATCAAGTACGAGCGTTTAAGAACAGGTATCCCGAGGCCGGAAAGTTTTTGGATGATTGTGAGTCATGTCGGGGGTCGAGTATGAGTCGAGTTTCCACCTTGACTCTGTTTGACTTAGGGTTTTGTGTTTTCACTCATATTATGATAGAGTATGTATATAAATACGAAATTTATGACATATATATGACAAACAACATATAACATATTCGACATATCATATGTTGTTATAAGTTTTAGAAGTGTATACTATAACATCACATATATATGAGTGATATGTAAGTGATAATACAAAGCCATAAGTATAAATGTTGTTATAAGTTTTAGAAATGTAAATATGCATTGTAATGTACTTGATGATTATCATAAGTGTAGTGTAAATTAAGTGAATTAAATGATTAAATATCAGAAATACTAAAAATAAATTGAGTAAGTAAATATCATTCCAGAGAAACTACTAACAGAATTAGACACTCGACCCATAATCTCGACCCAGTTTCATACCACACAACACAATCTCGACCAACCCATACCGCATAACACAATCTCGACCACGTTTCATACCACACAACACAATCTAGGCCCAGTAAAACTATCTCAACCAAGTTTTATACCACACGACATAATTTTCGAAGACCAAATAAATTTTCCTCGTAGGCTAACCTACCCCACGAGTAGGTATTAAAACTATCTAGATCATCCACTGTAGGTCATCCTTTTCCTTCTTTATTTTCCTCCGACATCCAATACAAAGGACACAAAATATAGGCTAGCCAGCTTTGTCCATGTTAAACCTCAACCTCCTTCGAATTCATCAATCAAGGTCTTCAAATCATGCAAGGTAACGGTAATCATCTCACGAAAATGAGTTCTACGAAATCCATCCTCCTCAGGAATCATAGGATAAGTCCTTTAATAGTTAAGTCTCGTGATTAGCCCATAATCCAGCAACGAAAACCACAACGGCCTCTTGTGGATGACCATCCATAATTTGGTTTCACAGTCAATGACCTGCCTATTCTCAAGAACCATAACAATTGGTTCGAGTTAAGTTAATCTGTGACAAATCTAATCAGGTTACAAAACTGTCCCTCTTGCACCATTCGTTGCAGCTCATGTTCATTTAAAATGAAAGAATTCTTTTACAAGTTTTAGCAAATTTGCACCCCAAAGTAATTTGCATTCAAACTCTTGATCTTTCTCAAGTTTTGTTGAAAAATAAATTTACAAGACAGAATAAAATAGAAAATTAGGAAGAGAAAGTGGGTCGAGTAATGTTCATATGTGTCAAGTTTTTTATTTGGGTTGCGTTCTGATGGAGTTTGGATCGAGTCTGTCAATCTGGGTCGAGGTGTGTGGAGTCTTGGTACACTCAAACCATATCACATAGACTCAACCCACATAATCATGACTCGACCCATAGATTATAAAATATGAGTAGATAATATAAAACCGACCACAGATTATACACACGACCCACGATTTAACACCCAACCCATAATTTACCTTTGCTCATGTGTTTGTGCATAATATAGTGACAAGCCATGCAATCATATAATGACAACTCATGAAATGTCAGAGCAAATTGGACACACGACCCACATATTAGAAACTCGACCAATAATTTACCTTTGCTCGACACAAAATCAAGGGGTTTACGTTTTTTTAGGAAAACTATACTCAGACTCGGCCCACACTACTCTCGACTCACACTAGAAACAAACCACACAATACTCGACCAACTCCATACTCGGCCTACACCAGTCTCAAGACTCTCGACCCACACTACACATGAACCACACCATGCTCGACCCACACTACACACGAACGACACCATACTCGACCCACACCAGTCTCAAGAGTCTTTACCCACACTACACATGAACCACCCCATACTCGACCCACATCAGTCTCGAGAATCCAACCCACAATATACATGAACTGTTGGGGGTCCGGATCCGCCCCCCGGTCAGGCAGCGGAAGAACAAAAAATAGAACCGG
Source organism: Dorcoceras hygrometricum (assembly GCA_001598015.1). NCBI lineage: Eukaryota > Viridiplantae > Streptophyta > Magnoliopsida > Lamiales > Gesneriaceae > Dorcoceras > Dorcoceras hygrometricum. The sequence continues at coordinate 254,543 of KQ991057.1, read as the reverse complement.
GAGGCGATCAATACGAAAAACAAATCTACATCTTACGACATTCATAGGATGTTTAGTGTGTTACCTCGCTGGCACTTGTGCCTGGCTCCAACCGGTGTTTCAAGAACCCGGCTCTTCTCGGTAGATTGCGATAGATTCGCCAATCCGGTCCACGACCAGATCCGAGACTCCTTCGTCAGACTGCACTAGAAGTCCTGACGAGATCAGCACGATCGGATTCTCCTCGAAAAACTAGGCCGGAACAAATTCCGGCGAAGTTGGCGGCGGCGGCGGCGGCGCACGGCGGCGGCGGCGGCGGCGGAGAGAGAGGGAGGGAGGGGCGGCTAGTGCTAGGGTTTTGAGTGTAGTTTGTGTTAATGAATTGTGCGATAAACGCCCCCAATCCGGTCCACGACCAGATCCGAGACTCCTTCGTCAGACTGCACTAGAAGTCCTGACGAGATCAGCACGATCGGATTCTCCTCGAAAAACTAGGCCGGAACAAATTCCGGCGAAGTTGGCGGCGGCGGCGGCGAGAGAGGAGAGGAGAGGGCGGCTATGTTTTGCTAAGTAGGGTTAGGTTATGAATCTAGTATGTTCTAATCAAGTCACTAAGTCTAATTAAATAGACTTAAAGTTGGACTTGGGCCGGTCCAACGGGCCCGGGTCCAAATGACGATATC
>KQ991057.1:233549-246334 GCA_001598015.1 Dorcoceras hygrometricum | reverse complement strand
TTGAGAAACCCACGTGTGAAAGGAGGAAACTTGTGGAAAAAAATAAAAAGGGGGTTGCAAATTTAAAATGATTTAATTTTATTGAGAAATTATGAGGGGTTTTTATTGGAGGGATGTTGGTTTAAGGAATATTATTTTGAGGTTTTTAATGACTTGTGGCAAAATTATGACTGATATTACGGGCGTGTGGATGTCGATCGACGGGTCGGGGTGCCCCGCCAAATTATTACGGGCGTGTGGATGTCGACCGACGGGTCGGGGTGCCCCGCCAAATTATTACGGGCGTGTGGATGTCGACCGACGGGTCGGGGTGCCCCGCCAAATTATTACGGGCGTGTGGATGTCGACCGACGGGTCGGGGTGCCCCGCCAAATTATTACGGGCGTGTGGATGTCGACCGACGGGTCGGGGTGCCCCGCCAAATTATTATGGGCGTGTGGATGCCGATCGACGGGTCGGGGTGCCCCGCCAAATTATTACGGGCGTGTGGATGTCGACCGACGGGTCGGGGTGCCCCGCCAACTTGACTGTTTACGGGCGTGTGAATGTCGGCCTTCGGGTCGGGGTGTCCCGCCAAATTAATGAATCCATATGAGCTTATTTAAGCTACTTGACTGATGACTGCAGGAAATTTCTGAGCAACACTTCATAAAATGAATGGAGGAATGATTAAAGTCTTTTTGAGGTTAAGGAAAATGATTTAAGGATTTTCATTGAGGATAAATCCTCTTAGTTTTTTTAAATGGGTTGTGTTGAGGTTAATGAGATTTCTTGTGAAGCATTTTAAAGCCACGCGCCCACGCAGAGCCAATGAGGATGTATAGGCGGTGCTGGTTGACGAGGGCTTGGTCGGGGTGAGAAAGCGCTTATCGATGGACACACGTTTTCCGCATATTATAACATGGTTATGATTTACAAACTTTTATTCTTTGAGAAAAAGAAAACATTCTTTCGAGCATTTAATTGAGTTCTTATCGTTTCATGGATTGATGTTTACGATGACACCTGATTGGATCAACCTTTATGAATTATTTGGTATTTGAATTTTCTGACTTATGTAGTATATAAAAAAATAAAAATTCCACGTTTTTCATTTTAAATGTATGGGTGTTTCATGAAATGAAGAAGATGAACGATCGTTTATGGCTTTTGGATTTTGTGGGACGTTTGGCATAAAAATGTATAATGTTTTTTAATTTTTTTCCATTTTTAAACTTGTTGGCATTTTAAGTTACTAATTGGCTTTATAAAAAACTAATCGGTAATAATTAGATTTATTATCAACTAAATCATGGTTTATTATAAGGGTAAAACTATCAAATAACCACCACCTCCCTTCTATTGAATTGATTGAACTAAACTGTATGTGGATCCCGATTTTCTAAATTTCCCAATTGTCATCCAATGCTTTATTCTTATGGCTGCTTGGGAAGAGACAGAAACCCTGAAAAGCATTGTCCGTTAAGTAGCCACACAACATCGACCCACGCAAACAAGAAACACACAACTCGACCCAAGAAATTTCGAAAGCAATAACATAAACTCAAGATTTTAGGTTTTTGTACATACCACGTGGTTATTCCTGACTGTTCTCTCTTGTAGTTCAATCTCCACAACCTGGGTTCATTTTCCTTTCACCATTATTTCAATCTCGAAGAAGTTTCAATCGGTGATGATTTTGATTTTTGGGTGCGTTTTCTCAGACGTGGGTTTCGTTTCGAGTGAAGTGAAATGAAGAAGATGAACGATCGTTTATGGCTTTTGGATTTTGTGGGACGTTTGGCATAAATATGTACAATGTTTTTTTGATTTTTTTCCATTTTTAAACTTGTTGTCATTTTAAGTTACTAATTGGCTTTTAAAAAAACTAATCGGTAAGAATTAGATTTATTATCAACTAAATAATGGTTTATTATAAGGGTAAAACTATCAAATAACCACCACCTCCCTTCTATTGAATTGATTGAACTAAATTGTCTGTGGATCCCGATTTTCTAAATTTCCCAATTTTCATCCAATGCTTTATTCTTATGGTGCTTGGAAACCTTGAAAAGCATTGTCCGTTAAGTAGTGTTGAACAATAACGAAGTCAAGTGAAGCTATGATGTAGAGTATAGGTAGAGAAACACCGAGAGTCAAGAATCAGAAGATTTCGAGGAAGTTCACGAGGATGTAAAAGTACGAGGAGGTTTGTGGTTAATGATATTATTATTCTCATTTGCGTTAATTGTCACGAATGTCTGCTTGACATAACGTAACGAGAAAGTTAAAATATAGAAATTTTGGGTGAAGTCCTCGATTGCCTCTTTTTATGCCTAATTTAGGTTATTCACATGGTTGTTCCTATTATTATTGTGTTGATTTTGTAGTTGCATGGCATATTGTTATAAGAAAAGACATTGCTCGTCACGTTTCTCCCTACAGTTTTTCATGTCTGGTATGAGAAATTGAAGCCTATGTTAGGCGAGAAGCAAAGCAATCGAATAAAAGAGACACCTTTTGTAATATCCAGTTTTTTTCCCCGGAAATATTGTTCTCTTAAATAAAGGCTTAAAAATATATTCTTCTATTTTTTCAACATAATACCGTGAACTTGAAAACAACTATCAAGCATCAGAAAATCACATAAGTGTCGTATTGAAATAAAATGTGAAATCTCCAACAACCGTCCGTCGCATCGAAGCATTTATCTCAAAATATCATTATGTAAACTCCCCCAAAAACAATTTCATAAAAATAATCACTAATGCATAAGATGAGAAAGGTCTCGGGAGTGCGTTACCTGTGTCCGAGCCCCTCAAGCATCATCATCTCGAGCCTCTATATCAATCTCACCTGCACACAATTAGATCTAGTAAGTCTAAAGACTCAGCAAGTTCAAACCTTTATAACGAGTAATAATTATGCTTCCATATGCATGAAAGTAGCAATACTCAAGATACATTTTAAACTTCAACCAGAACTTTAAATGAACTTTAACATCAATTGCAGAATGCTTTTAAATAAGCTTTAACCTCAAATTATCGAAATATCCTTCATGATATGTAAATAACCTCAATCTCAAAAATAACATTTTGATGAAGTTTGCTGGTTGATGCGACCCCTCTGTTTGCTTGATCAAGCTATAAACTATAGTATTAGGGTGGAATAGCTCTATCGATCTCTTGCGTCGTAGTCACTATCCCCCTATAATATGGCTCTATGGACCTCATGCGTCGTAGTCACTATATTCCTCTACGTCTTGGTCACAGTCAACTCGAATTCCTAAAAAATAATTTTCTTTCTTTTCATTCAAACATCAACATCACGTCTCATGCCATTAACATCGTTAAAATTCATCATTTTCATTTTCATTTTCATCAACTTGCTGTCCGTAAACATATTTTCAATGTGTTATAAAATATAGACAGTTTTAGCCAAGATCATCGGAATCGTTCTAGTCTTATCAACGAAATACTCGGATACCAGACGGTCTCAACGAGTAATTGGACAAGCCCTAAACTCCCCAAGTTTTAAAAATATAATTTAACACATCGTAAACATGTTTACAAATCATATATTTGTTGTTCTGATTTCCTCGGTTTGAGAACCAAAATACAAGAATGCATTATGCATGTGTATGCAAGCCTTCAATCCATTGTAACCTAGATTAAATAAAACAGCCTTCGACCATAGATACAATAAATTATTCAGCATGCATGGAGACTCAATATTGTATCAAATACAACTAGAAATTCAGATTTTGAAGGATCAATCACAAATTTGTAATAGCCATTTGACAATATTATATCCCTAAATACATATTTTATGGCCATAATGACCATAAATACGTGGCCATTAAAGCTGACATTTCATTTCCCCATCCTCCACCTATAAATACTTTTTCTTGACACAAGAAGATACACACCAGCACACTTCTACATTCTGAAATTTCTAGTTGATGAGTTGCTATTTTCAAGTGCAAGTTCTACCATAGTGTTTCCTAAGGTTTCGTACAAGGTTCTGTCCAAAGAACTTGAAGCTTCATCCACATTTTGTTCATGAATTACAAGGTAAGTGGGATTTGTCTATTTATATTTGTAGGAAATAATATATATGATGTTCATACAATGTTTCTATTTTTGAATATCATTCGAGCACTTTTTTCGTGTCAAATTCATGTTATGATCCATGCTCTGATTCTAACACCGTTATTACTGTCATGATATGGGTCTACAAAATTCTAAATCATATGATATGTTTAGGCCTCGTCGAGGAGTTAAAATTAGGTACTGATCGGTAAATCATAGAAACAGTAAATATTAGTGCTACTTATTCTCTGTTATGTGTTAAACTCTGATCTTGATGTCCTTCGAATCCAGTGAATGTGTATGTATGAAGTTTTATGCTCTCCCCCACTTGCTGAATATTTCCCCAAACACTCACCTCTTATTTTTCCACACAGATAACAAGGAAAAACAGAGTCAGGAAGAGGAGCAAGAGATGTTTTGAGGCATGTGAATACACATTGAGTTCTGTATTTCGCTTCCTTATTTCCATTATTCATGTTGTAAAGACATCAATTGATTATGTAATATACTGATTTTGTATCTTTACTACGAGTCTTAATATTTTGTAATTTATAATTGTCAGAACATCGCCTATGTAATGTGTCTTGGTCTCTGGACGTGACATTTTAGTGGTATCAGAGCAGTCAGGTTCATAATCTGGCTGGGAACCCCCAAATGCGAAATTTTTTAAGGTTTGGAAGAACTTGAGTATTTTTTCATGGGACCAGTGCTACCCCCTCCGAAATGAGCCAACGAGTGAAACTCACCACTTCATCATTACGTAACCCCAAATGCGAAATTTTGTAAGGTTTGGAAGAACTTGCATATTTTTGCATGGGAGTGCTATGTTGGGGTTCCGGATCCGCCCCCCGGTCAGGCAGCGGAAGAACAAAAATATAGAACCGGGAGGCGATCAATACGAAAAACAAATCAACATTCTACGACATTCATAGGATGTTTAGCGAGTTACCTCTCTGGCACTTGTGCCTGGCTCCAACCGGTGTTTCAAGAACCCGGCTCTTCTCGGTAGATTGCGGTAGAAAACGCTAATCCGGTCCACGATTAGATCCGAGACTCCTTCGTCAGACTGCACTAGAAGTCCTGACGAGATCAGCACGAACGGATTCTCCTCGAAAAACTAGGCCGGAAAAAATTCCGGTGAAGTTGGCGGCGGCGGCGGCGGCGGCGCACGGCGGCGGCGGCGTGTGAGAGGGAGGAGGGGGCGGCTAGCAAGTAGGTTTAGGGTTAATGAAGTGTGTAGTATTAATGATGAAGTCTAATAAGTCTAATTAAATAGACTTAACAATGGACTTGGGCCGGTCCAACGGGCCCGGGTCCAAATGACGATATCTATCGCTGCGACTTCATCGTAACTCCGATCGTCGATAAGATCGGACCGATCGACTCAGTTTCCAAAACTGAATGTTATGATGTGAAAAACAATTTTTCAGATTATCAAACCCCAAATAGCAAAATGACCGTTTTGCCCCTCAACAGAGTCAAATCCCGGTTTGACCCCTGTTGACTTTTAGGAAGTCACACTTCCCGAAATCCTCTTCTCGTGCTCAACACATTGAGCTGAGTATCCGTATGGGAATCTCGAATCTAGTACTTGTGTGACCCTCAATGGTTCAGGGATACAGCTAGTCGTGGGCCCACAACCATTGTGGCTCCGGAATCACAATTCCGGACCTGCCCAACGGATCATGGTAAAGCGTCTAGCAACATCGCCCCATGATCCCCTAGGTATCACTGATAGTGCCTGCAAGAACCAGTCGGTCGTGGTTAGCGTACGGTACGGTCCTTTCAATCCATATATCCCGATCAGATCAACGACCATTGGTAAATCGAGAGTAGCTAGAGATCCGATAGCTATGCATACATCTTGGAGATCGAATAGTGACATCGCGAGTGTAACTAGGCAAACACATTTACCTAAAACACTTCTAGTACTCTGGCCAGAGATTTGAACACTATTATCCCCTCAGATAGCATAGGATATCCACGCATGTCTGCGAGCGGTGAATCCTCGACAACGATGCATCGACTCCTACATGCATCGAGGGCCTATCATGTAGAGTCTCAATGACGTTTCGAGTCGTGAGGACTAATCAGTACAACCAAGACCTCGGACTTATCCACTCGACAAATGGTAACCACTTGGAAAGTCCGAAGGAGGGTAGTTCGATAGATCACCAGGTCACTATCTATCTGCATGCTCAGAACATCACAATGTTCCCTACCAATGAAACATGGTACTTCGCATAGCAGATACTAGTCTCGAACTCGGGCGGCCTTATCCTCATTTTGACGGCCCAATCGACTAGGAACAGGTTTAGAGTACACAGCGACTATTAGATGTGTTTCATGATAGCCGTCATACCCACTATCACACCTAACATACGCTTTAGTGTATTCTAGGTCTTTACTCAACACAATTGTAAATCATTACACACATAATGAAAGTAAAGAGTGCCATATTAGAAAATGCGAATATCATATATAAAGATCGTTTGTACAAGAGTCAATAAAGCCCACACGCCACAAGTTGGCTAGTTGGTCATCTACTCTAACATGCTACCCCCTCCGAAATGAGCCAACGAGTGAACTCACCACTTCAGCATGACGTAACCCACTTTTTGGCCAGATTCCTTCATTTAGACCACCAAAATTGCATTTCAGATGTTTTTGGAAAGTTTCACTTCTCGTAGGGAACTCCGATTACAATGTTGTCGATGAATCTGTAATTACTACTGCTGATATTCTAATACATTGTATATATCATGATTATCCATCATTCGAGGTCCTAAGCCTTTCCAATTACTAATGTCAGGAAATCTCTCCCTTAATTCCCCGTACTCGTGTCGCAATCTCTATTCGTATGAAGCAGATAGCCATTGACAATCAAATTCGAGTGATTTTTTGCCTTAAGGCTAAGTTAACAACCAAAAGACCGGAGTCGGATATCACAAAGGAGGAGTTACGGAAGAAAGTAGCGTGCCAGGAACGAAAATTACAACTACTAAGATATGATAATTGTGGTATACGAAATACCGTGGCCTTGTATCATAAGGACATCGAACATCACACTCCCAGTTGGTTGAAGCCCAGAAGGAGTACAAAAGCAACCAAGTAGCGTTAGAGGCCTTCCACACAACTATTGCCGGACTCACTGAGATTGGTCTTTGCATGTCAAAGAAGATTGAAAAGATTAAAATAAAGAAACAACAGACAAGAGTGAGCCACTTTGAATGTCATCAAAAATTGCAGGCTCGCATCCAAGAGGCCGAAGATACGATCCAAGAACAACAACTAACCATCGAGTCACTAATGGAGGAAAATGTTGGCCTACTCCAAATGATTCCGGGTTTACAAGAATACAAATGTATCATTAGATAATTAATTGGAGGAAGAGCTGGAGGAGTATCCAGAAAACGAGGGACTTCTCGTAGGAGCCGTTGGTGAGGGGGAGATTGTTGAGGAGTTGAGAATATGTCTTATTCCTTGCTTTCAAATACATTTTATTCAATTGTTATACATTCCAATGCACTCAAATCATTTTTCTTTGAGATCCAATAAAAGTTAATTGATTAAACCGCCATATCAATTTTAGCCTTCGAATACTTAACCTCTTTATACATTAATGTTTCAAGAACTCCTAGAAATTTTTCCTATGACAGAATATGACATGCACCTGGATAAGTAATTGTAACAACGGAGAAGAGAAATCTTCAAATACAAGGGTTGTCCTTGGTAGAGAAGACCTAATGGCGATTGCAATGATATTTTCCACCACTCTTCAAGGGTCGGTCAACCCAAATGCTACTCAACCACCGCCTTCTCAAACCCCTACTCCTTATGAGACCAAGTATTACTATGAGTCCCTTCGAAAGAATCGAGTTACCACTTTGATGGAAGTCATGATCCTGAAGCGGGCCAAACATGGCTGAAAAATATGGAGACATAACTCCGACTACTAGAAATCCCGGACCACCTCAAAGTGGATGTCGTGACACCACTCTAGGATGGAAAATCTTGGAAATGGTGGGAAACAGTCTCGTCAGCTATGACTGAAAATGGTCAAGTCACACGGCAGAAAATTTGAGAAACATTATTGAAACTATACTTTCCAATTGAAGTAAGAATGCAACGGCTCAGTGAGTTTGAGACTTTCACGCAGAACTCAGATATTTCAGTGGTTGAGTACACATCCAAGTTTAATTCATTGAACACTTATGTCCCAATAGTTATGACCGATAATAATTTGAAAATGAACCGCTTCAATAAAGGTTTTAGTAGCCGTATCCAATATTCCCTAGAAGTTTACCCAGCCACAAGCTTCAAGGATTTCATGGGAGCTGCAATCCGAGCTGAAATCGACATAAAGAGGCGCAAGGAGGAAAACAAGAACAAGCACCCTCTCAATGTTCAAACTTCTCATGGTGGGCCTAAGTCAAAGTGGCCAAACCAAATCAATGGTTCAAATCGAGTACCAACACCTGTGCCATAAAACCAAGGGTTTAACACCTTGCACTTATTGTGGTTACCATCATAGAGGGGAATGTCGCAAGCAGAGTATGGCATGTTTCAAGTGTGGAAACATGGGCCAAAAAATTGTGGATTATCCTAAAATCAAGAATACAAGGACTCGGACAAGCAGTGGAGCCACCCAAAATAATCAAAACCCAAGGAGGACAAATACAAGGCTCGTGTGTTTGTGATAACTCAGGAAGAGGCTGATTATGCCAACAACGTAGTGGCGGGTACTCTCTTTATAAACAACATGCCTGCTTATGTGTTGTTTGTTTGTGGTGCTACTCATTCATTCATATCTAGGAGATTCACTAAAAATTTTGGAATCAAGCATGAGTTTTTGTGTGAGTCATATAGAGTAGCAACCTCCACCAATTATACTATTGATACACATAAATTATCGAGATTGCAACATATCTATCAATAACCGCGAGTTCTCTACGGATCTAATTCAGCTCAACATGGTCGAGTTTGATATCTTGGGCATGGATTGACTATCCGAGAACCATGCACTAATAGATTGTCGAGGTAAGAGTGTTAAACTCCAAACCTCTGATCAAAAGGAGCTGATACATTATGGCAAGAGCAAGGAGCAAACGTCCCTACTTTTTACTTCCCAAACATGGACAACTATGAAATCGGGTGCAAAGATTTTTCTAACTATGATCCATGAAGTAAGAGAAGAAGTAGAACTCAAACTTGAAGATATCCCAGTGGCATAAGAGCTCGTGGATGTATTTCCAGAAGAATTACCTGGAACAGTTCTTGTTGGTCCCTATTTTTCGAAGGAAACATCAGCAGCCGCGCTTGTTAAAAGACATTAAAAATTTTGCGCGCTGCTATAAACGAGCTGCAATAGCTCAATGTTCTTGAACATCTAAAAAGCGACAGAGCATCGGAGACAGATCTGGTATGATTTAAAAATCATGCGGAAAATACCAGAACTGAATCCTAATATTTTAAAACGATTCAAACAGATTTATGTCCAACATAAATCTGTTCGAAACTGTGCAAGTGCTGAACTGTGTATGCGTGAAAGCTGAACGTGCAAGTGTGCTAACTGTAAACGTAAGCGCTGAAATATGCGAGTGCTGAATTCTGTTTCACGTGAGTGCTGAATGTGTTATGCAATGCGAGAATGCTAAAGTAAATATGCAAGTGCTGAATGAATAAAAGAAATACGATACGCAATGATTTGTTTCTGGAAGTTCGGATCTCAATGTCCTACATCTCCCCTTCTTCCACCTCGGAAGGATCCATTAGAAGACTTTGATCTATACCACACGTACAGACCCAATCCCGCAACCAGCAGCTGCGAGAACTCCTAGACTTCAACAATGCACAACAGCCACAACTATGTGACTAACTACATACACAAGTTTAACGTCATCGTGCTTGGACGGGACCTGATAGAAACTGGTTTTGAGATTCATTCACTATACAATGAATGTGAATGAATCTCTGTGTGTGAGAATTACAGTATACGCACAACTCTCAAAAGATACATCTCACACACTAGGGAAATGCTCCTAAACGAGCTGATGAAGATTCAGCAGTCGACATTACAATAAGCTCATCTCAAGAATGATTGTCGACTGCTTCATCTTTCTGTGTTCTTCCCTCGTTGTTGTCTCCTTTTAATTTTCTCTTTTCTGTGCAACAACAACAATCTTCTTTTCACACTCGTCAACCTTCTTCCTTCAAAACTCCTCGAATAAATAGCTTCTGTTCGAATATAGCCGTTAGATAAATTCCAAATCTCTTCTGCGCTTGTGCTTCCAAAACTGTTCAGCGCTAAAGGCTAATTCGTTGTCTTCTTTCCATTTCCGTGCAACGCTCCTCTGTAAATTGTACTATTTCCCAGAATAGTACAAATCTTGTTCCCTTGAATTGCGGCAATTTGCACGACTTAATCTCAGCCATTGATTCTTCCATCTTGAGCGTTGATTGTGTTGAATGGCTGAATATTCTCCAACAGATTGTTCAACAGCTGTTCGCTCAGATGTTGTCTTTTCTTTGTCACAACACTTCGCGCAACAGCTGTTTCTTTGTCGACTGGATATGCAAAGCACTTTAGCCTTCGACTGGATTAATCTTGAGACTGGTACATCATCTTGCGACTGGATGCATATCAACAGCTGGTCTACTGTAGCTCTCGTCTGAATGTACTGTTGATTGCGTCTGGATGTACTTGTAGCTGGTTGTCCAGTCGTTGGTCGAGAAATGCTTGCGACTGGATTTCCCAATGACTGGTTGAAGCTCTCTATCATCAAGTAGTGAACCTGCTGGTTGTTGCCATCGCAAAACCATCTGCTGAATCTTACGAAGGCAAAACTCTGTCGTATCAACTTATGTAAACGACATCGTTTTGCTATCTCTAACTCCAAGTACCATCTGCTGCTTGCACTGTTGCTTCCTGCTGACTCCATCTTTTCTTCGCGCTGTTTTGATCCAACTGCTGATATATATGTGCTTGCGCTACTGCTGGTCTTTCTTCATCTGCTGATTGTGATGACATTGCTGATGTCATCATCGCTTAGCGCTCCAGCTGATCTTTATCGTTCCAGCTTCAGCTTGCGACTCTTCTTAGCTTCTGTTCCAGCTGGTCCTTTCGCACCAGCTGATCTTTCTTCATCTGCTGAACAGGATGTCGTCACCAATGACATCATCATCGATGGTCCACTTAGATGTTCCAGCTGGTTCTCTTTTGATGTTCCAGCTGGTCCATCTTCCTCTTCTAGCGCTTGCAGCTGATTCTTATCGTTCCAGCTGAACTTTCTCGTTCCAGCTGGTTCAACTTGGCCTCCGCCTGATTACGAACAACTGATTCAACTTTGGACGTCTCCATTGCTAATCCAGCTGCCGTTTACAATGAATAACCAAACCAGCTGCTGAACTTAATCTTTCAAACCATAGGCTGGACAGACTTCTGCTACTGTTCATCTTCTTCTTCGTTCCTAAAATCTGCACACTTAAGTGGAATTGTTAGAAACACAATAACAGGTTTTGTGTAATTCAAAACTTAATCAGGATCTGTCAAAACAGATCCATCAATCTCTCCCTTTTTGATTTACACAAAACCTTAAATAAGATGCATGTTCTAACAATTCTCTCCCTTTTTGTGGGAATCAAAAAGAGATCGAACTGCTGGTCTTTCCGTTATTTAAAACAAAAACTTTCCCTACACTGTTACAACAAAAACAACGTAACAGCAGGAGTTTTAAATTTGAAAAACAAACCAGCTTTTGGGAAGCACCGTATGCAAGAACTATTGTGGGAATCAAAAAGAGATCGAACTGCTGGTCTTTCCGTTATTTAAAACAAAAACTTTCCCTACACTGTTACAACAAAAACAACGTAACAGCAGGAGTTTTAAATTTGAAAAACAAACCAGCTTTTGGGAAGCACCGTATGCAAGAACTATATGATTTTGAAACTGAACTGGTGTATAACTCAAATTTATCAAAGACAGTGACGCCACTCTCCCTGTCTTTTATAACATGAGCTCAAAAACATTTTAAAACCAAAGATTTTGGCACCAGCTGAAATCCGCATAACAGAACATTTAAAACAAATCAGAGCATCAAAATATTGTTTCAAAAGAACAATGTGCTACTGAGTTACTTATGTATGCAGAACCAGTAAACATAGAACCGCTCAGATTTTCATACTTCTATTTCGTCCCATGTGCTTGTCATCGAGCCTCGCTCCAAGTGATCTTACAGCACAACGGAAACAGAAGCTTGGCATCCGCACGGGATTCGCGCATTCCGTGACAGTTCATCAATAGAAAACCGGTTCTATATTAAAACAGATTAACTGGCCTTCATAAACAAGCTTCTCAAAACAGTTAAAACATTAAAAACATAGCACATGTATTTTAAAATTAGTGCTCGTTCAAGAACAACCTGCTCTGATACCAATTGTTGGTCCCTATTTTTCGAAGGAAACATCAGCAGCCGCGCTTGTTAAAAGACATTAAAAATTTTGCGCGCTGCTATAAACGAGCTGCAATAGCTCAATGTTCTTGAACATCTAAAATAAACAGAGCACCGGAGACAGATCTGGTATGAAATTAAAATCATGCGGAAACACCAGAACTGAATCCTTGTATTTTAAAAACCAACTCAAACAGATTTATGTGGAACATAAATCTGTTCGAGACTTACTGTGCTTGTGTGCTAACTGTATGCGTGAGTGCTG
>KQ991057.1:172181-196728 GCA_001598015.1 Dorcoceras hygrometricum | reverse complement strand
ATCGATCTACGGTCTCAAACAAGCATCTAGGAGTTGGAACCTGAGATTCGATGAAACAATTAAGGAATTTGGTTTCATCAAGAATCTCGAGGAGCCATGTGTATATAAGAAGGTAGTTAAAAGCGTTGTGACGTTCCTAGTACTTTATGTTGATGACATTCTACTCATTGGGAATGATGTAGGAATGCTGCAGTCAACTAAAGTATGGTTGTCTAGTAGATTTTCGATGAAGGACATGGGTGAAGCATCATATATTCTTGGAATACAGATCTATCGGGATAGATCGAAACGGATGCTCGGACTCATCCAAGCTACCTACATCGATACCATACTTAAGAGGTTCTCTATGGAAGAGTCCAAGAGAGGACACCTACCTATGTGCCACGGGGTCACTCTATCTAAGTCTATGTGTCCAAAGACTGATGAAGAGATAGAGAGTATGACACGTGTGTCATATGCCTCGGCAATAGGTTGTATTATGTATGGCATGATCTCGACTAGACCGGATGTCGCATATGCTCTGAGTGTCACGAACCGCTACCAGACCAACCCCGGCCAATTGCATTGGAAGGCTGTGAAGGATATTCTTAAGTACTTGCGAAGGACTAAGAATATGTTCATGGTCTATGGGGGTGGTGAACTGAAACTGGAAGGCTACACTGATTCTAGCTTCCAGTGTGACGTGGATGATTCGAAATCAACCTCTGGATTTTTATTCATGCTCAATGGTGGTGCTGTCTCTTGGAAGAGTTCCAAGCAAGACACCATCGCGGATTCAACCACTGAGGCTGAGTACATCGCAGCATCAGCTGCTGCTAAGGAGGCCGTTTGGATAAGGAATTTCGTCCAAGAGTTGGGCGTCATTCTTAATGGAGTTGGTCCAGTCCCGGTGTACTGCGACAACACGGGTGCCGTTGCACAAGCAAAGGAGCCTAGGTCTCACCAAAGATCCAAACACATACTGAGGAAATACCACATAATCCGGGATATTGTGGCTAGAGGTGACATAGCAGTTGAGAGAGTCGCCTCTGTGGACAACGTTACCGATCCACTTACAAAGCCTTTGTCTGGACCGTTGTTTGAAAAACACCGCGAAACGATGGGACTGCGTCTGATGAGCAGTTGGCTTTAGGGCAAGTGGGAGATTTTTAGAGTAGATGCCCAACTAGCCAACTTGTGGCGTGTGGGTTTATAGACTCTTGTATAAAACAATCTTTATATATGATATTCGCATTTATTCATATGGCATTCTTTACTTTTCATTGTGTTGTATGATGATTAACAATTGCGTTGAGTAAAGACCTAGAATACTCTAAAGTGTATGTTAGATGTGATAGTGGGTATGACGGCTATCATGAAACACATCTAATAGTCACTGTGTATTCTGAACATGTTCCTAGTCGATTGGGCCGTCAAAATGAGGATAAGGCCGCCCGAGCTCGAGACTAGTATCTGCGATGCGAAGTACCATGTTTCATTGGTAGGGAACATTGTGATGTTCTGAGCATGTAGATAGATAGTGACCTGGTGATCTATCGAACTACCCTCGTTCGGACTTTCCAAGTGGTTACCATTTGTCGAGTGGATAAGTCCGAGGTCTTGGTTGCCGACTCACTTGGGGTCATCAGGCGGCGGGATTGGGTGAGACCCCGATGCATGTAGGAGTCGATGCATCGTTGTCGAGGATTCACCGCTCGCAGACATGCGTGGATATCCTATGCTATCTGAGGGGATAATAGTGTATAAATCTCTGGCGAGAGTACTAGAAGTGTTTTAGGTAAATGTGTTTACCTAGTTACACTCGCGATGTCACTATTCGATCTCCAAGATGTATGCATAGCTATCGGATCTTTAGCGACTCTCGATTTACCAATGGTCGTTGATCTGATCGGGATATATGGATTGAAAGGACCGTACCGTACGCTAACCACGACCAACTGGTTCTTGCAGGCACTATCAGTGATACCTAGGGGATCATGGGGCGATGTTGCTAGACGCTCTTACCATGATCCGATGGGCAAGTCTGGAATTGTGATTCCGGAGCCACAATTTTTGTGGGCCCACGGCTGGCTGTATCCCTGAACCATTGAGGGTCACACAAGTACTGGATTCAAGATTCCCGCACGGATACTCAGCTCAATGTGTTGAGCATACGAAGAGGATTTTGGGTAGTGCGACTTCCTAAAAGTCAACAGGGATCAAATCGTGATTTCCCGATGTTGAAGTCCGATCTGATCGGCGATCGGAGCTATGATGAAGTCTCGGTGATGGGGATGAACTGAATGTTCATCCGTTGGACCCGGGCCCGTTGGGCCGGTCCAAGTCCATCCTTAATTCTACTTAAGGTAGACTTAAACCTAGACTTACAAAACAACACAATTAACCCTAAACCTAGCTCTTGGCCGCCGCCCCCTCTCCTCTCCAAAAGCCGCCGCCGCCGCCGCCGGAAAATTGTTCCGGCCAATCTTGACGAGGAGAATCCGTCCGCGCCGATCTCGTCAGGCCTTCTAGTGCAGGCTGACGAAGGAATCCCCTCTCCGGTCGTGGACCTGATTGACGTAGTCTACCGCAATCTACCATGAAGTGCCGGTTTCCTCGAGAAACTGGTCGGAGCCAGGCACGAGTTGCCAGCAAGGTATTCTACAAAACACCCTATGAATGTCATAGATTCTGTATTGTTTTATTTGTATTGATCGTCTCCCGGCCATGATTTTTGTTCTTCCGTTGCCTCGCCGGGAGGCGTGATCCGGATCCGTCGCGGTTCCCAACAAAAATAACCGAGAGAGTGAGCTTACACTGTAAACTTCTCACACACATATCCACTCACATATGAGAGTCATAAGCTTAATAGATTAGATGAAGCAGAGAGGACATAGATGTCTCGAATACCGTATGCATCGACAATAGGGAGTTTGATGTTTGTTATGATTTGTACAAGACCGGATATTGCACAAACAATGGGAACAGTTAGTCGTTACATGGAGAATCCTGGACGAGAGCATTGGAGTATGATTAAGAGGATCCTTAGATATATTAAGGATACCTCAAATACTGCATTATGTTTTGGAGGATCAGATTTAACACTCAGGGGATATGTTGATTCAGTTTATGCAGGTGATCCTGATAAAAGAAAATATACTACCGGTTATGTGTTTACACTTGCAGGAGGTGTAGTAAGTTGGGTTTCAAAACTGTAAACAGTTCTGGCTTTATCTAAAACGAAGGCAGAATACATGGCAGCTACTCAAGCTAGCAAGGAGGCTATATTGATTCAAAGGTTGTTGGAGGGACTTGGGCACAAATAAAAGAGAATTATTTTGTTTTGTGACAGTCAGAGTGCCTTGCACATTGCAAAAAATCCAACCTTTCATTCCAATACTAAGCACATTGGAGTACAATTTCACTTTGTTCGGGATATAGTAGAGGAAGGAAGTTACGCAGAAGATCCATGCAAAGGATATCATGGCTGATTATCTGACCAAGTCAGTGAATACAGATAAATTCGAGTGGTGTAGATCCTCATGTGGCATAGTAGAAACGTAACGGCAAGATTGAAAGGATGTGTACAGATGTTCTTGATTTCAATCAAATCTCCAAGTGTGAGAAATGTCGACGATGGAAATTAGTTGCCGGAATGGACATTACTTGCAAGATAAGTGGTGTCTTGCAACTATGAAGACACGTTGGAAATTGTTTGTAACTTTTATACGTAAATATGTAGCCGAGCTCTTATAAATAGGTGGTCAATCCTTTCTATTTGAGCATCCCACAATCTCATATTCTCTCGGCCTTACCAACAATATAACCATAGATTCAGTACTAAATATATAGCGACCAAGTTACCGAGGAAACTGAAATTGTACTAATTCATATACCGGAAATTTTAAAAGCACTTATATGATTCAAATAGTACAAATCACCAAAAACATAGTGCTAATTGCATTAAACCGAGACATTCATTACACAAATACACAATATTCTCAACGGCGAACCTTATAACCCAGAAAATATCAAAAAAGAATATCAAAATCATAAAGCAAAAAAATACCTATCAACACATGTACCTACTCGAACTTGATCTTTTTTTCTCTGCCAACAATTCAATCATTGAGAGCTTCAAACATGTCTGAAGATAGATCATGTCAGTCACACTATCATCATCATTTAAATCACGTATATCTTGTGATGGAGAACCAGTATTGCAAAGTCATTGAGGATTATATCCTCATTGTTTTTCACCAGATTAGAATAGATATACCTCAATTGCAGCCACTAAAATCAAATTGCAAATAATTGTGATGATACTGATTTTCCCAAGCCGGAGAACTATCACCGGAACGGGAGGTTGGGGGGTTCTGTCCTCGAGCACCGATTTGCTTGAGTTGTAGGAGTAGGAATATCGTATAGATCACATGACAGACTGCAAGAAGAGGGACGTCGAGAGATCTATATTCAGGGGATTAGCAGGTTTCTTTTGATGACCTGTAACCACAGACACTAATTAGAGGGCTCCAGAAGTGTTTTTGGCGAAGCCCACCAAGTCAGCTCGGATGCTAGGAATAGAGAGCAAGCATGTATATGGAGTAGAGAGCTTACAAGTTTGTGAATGAATGTAAGGTAAAACATACATGGGTATTTATAGAGTGACTAAGCGCTGATTGCGGACATGTCACTCGGCGTGTGATGCGTTTGAGCGAGTCTTACGACTGACGTTATACCCGATTTTGACCAATTTTTCAGGCAAGATTATCGCCCTGACATGTCAGGATGAGACTAATTCAACGTGTACTCATATTGTGTCATCAGAGGCGTGATCGTTGGGAATAATAGAATGTGTCCAGGAGTTTGGTCACTGGTTCGATCCTCTTATGAAATGCTCGCTAACTTCTTAGATGAAAAAGTGCTAGAAATTTTTTTTAAACGGGTTACTATTCACACAAATAGTTACATGATCTGAAATCGAAAATCAATCTCTTTGCATCACAAAATAATATCATGCACAAAGTGACATCACAAAAAGAGGATTTTAAATCAAATATCCTTCTAACCATACTCTGCCGAACAACATGGTTCATAAAACTTCAAAGCACATTTATTTAAAAATGTAAAACCAACCAAAGTGCTAATTAAAATGATCTCATATCCTAATAAATTTTGTTTTAATCATGAAAGTAATCTATGCGGAAAGTGAGAGGTTGCTAGGTTACGTAGCATGCTAGACGGTTGTCGACTCAAGAATCTGGTCCCTCAATCCCCAGCTGATACTCATATACACTAGACAACCGTAATGAGTTTAAAGACTCAACAAGTACAAAGTTTATAAATAACAAACACTAAATATACAACCACATGCAATTCAAAATAAGTATAATCAAATAATATTTCATGGATTTAAAAGCATAAAGTAGCATCACTTAATAGTTTTTCTTGTGAGCAAAATAAATTGTATAAAATCACTTTTACCTCAGTGTTCCATTTTCTCCTTTCCGACCTCGCACCGTCAAAATTCAAATTCTAAAAGAATAATCACCAAACAATTTAAATAACATGATCATGTGATGAAAATAATAATATTACTGCTATCAATAATAATATTAGAGCATGCGACTTAGAAGTGAGATTTTGGGGACGCTACATCTTACCTCGAGCTCATAAATGTAGGGTAATCGGTCCTTGGGGAAAGAGGTGTTTTTTCAAGGGTGTCGGAGCCTCTGCCCAAAGTGGCTATGGATGGTATCAAGAGTATGTCCCCGACGGGTCCTAAACAAAGAATTTAAGTTTAGGACCATGTGGAGTCCTAGTCGAGACCCGAGGTATTTTCCCATAAGAAATGGACTTTTATGTTTTGAGCTATGATGAATTTGTGCCAATGGATCGGACTTGAGGATGCCGAGCTGGTCAGGGTTAAACTAGCAGGTCGGACTTGGTGCCAACAAGAGTTGGACTTTGATGGTGCCAGGCAGGTCGGGCTTACATACTGTCGAGCAGGTCAGACTTGGTGCCAACAAGAGTTGGGCTTTGATGGTATCGAGCACGTTGGGATTGCATATTTCCGAGCAGGTCGACTTATAGATGCACTCAGGTACGGCTGCTACCCGAGGTATTACCAATGAGAGTTGGGATTTAATGGTGTCGAGCATGTCAGACTTACATACTGTCGAGCAGGTCGGACTTGGTTCCAACAAGAGTTGGGATTTTATGGTGTGATCAGGTCGGGCTTACATACTTCCAAGCAGGTCAGACTTACATACTTCCGAGCAGGTCAAACTTGGTGCCAACAAGAGTTGGGCTTTGGTGGTGCTCAGCAGGTCGGGCTTACATACTGTCGAGCAGATCTGGATTACATACTGTCGAGGAGGTCAGGCTTATAGATGCACTCAGGTAGGGCTGCTATCCGAGGTATTGCCAATGAGAATTGGGCTTTGATGATGCCGAGCAGGTCAGGCTTATAGATGCACTCAGGTAGGACTGCTATCCGAGGTATTGGCAATGAAAATTGGGATTTTATGGTGCCGAGAAGGTCGGGTTTACATACTGCCGAGTAGATCGACTTATAGATGCACTCAGGTAGGGCCGCTACCCTAGGTGCTGGATGAATGTAGCAAGAGCGTCTTTAGATCGAGTCAACTTGTGCCAAAAAAATTAATTTTTCATTTGATAAAGTGTAGAATTTACAGAATAAAATTAGAGCTGAACTTAACCTAACATGTGTGTAGGCAAACTACGTTCCCAGACGTTGGTTTCTTCCTTGCACTTCTTCGCTCTCAGCGAGGTCTTAGGTCTGATGGAGGATTGACCTCTGGTCGTCTGTCTAGGACATGTCCATCCGCTTCAGTCATTAAGTGAGTTATTTGGGCTGCTACGAGGCCATGTTACCGGGGTCCTCGGATCCTCGGGATGAGCTCTCCGTGAGTACAATACTTCCTCCATATTGACATATTTCTTTGCCCTAAACAAGAGCTCATCAAAAGTCTTCGGGGGTTCCTTGATCAAGGATCTGAAGAAATCACCCCATAGCAAGACCTGAGTGAATGCCCCGATAAGTAGGTCCGAGGTGGTCGAAGGTACCTCAAGAATAGTCCTGTTGAAGCGTCTAATGTACTCACGAAGGTTCTCTTACTTTTACTGCTTGACATCGAAGAGATTCAGGGTCGTCATTGGTTGTTTCTTGCTGCGAATGAACTGACGGAGGAACACCCTACTGAAGCCTTCGAAGCTCCTGATACTCCCCATAGGGAGGAGGTTAAACCACTGTTGTGCGGATCTGACCAAAGTGGTCAAGAAGACTCGACATTTTATAGGGTCGTCATACTGATGGAGGACTAAAGTATTATCGAACCTTGAGAGGTGCTCCTCGGGATCTCCTATCCCATCATACTCTCCCACATTTGGAAACTTAAAATACAGGGGGAGTTCTGCAGTCAATACTTCGGTTGAAAAAGGAATCGATCGGGCTGTAGGAGACAGATACCCTGTGTTCTTTTCTCTCAAACGAGAAACTTCCTCCTGAAGTTTCTGGATATCCTCCAATTGTGGATTCGGTGGAGGATTAGGCCCTGGTCGAGGGGCTAGCACTTGTTCCATGGTTGTGGTCACCAAGTGTGCAATTTGAGCAGCTGTGATAGCTTGGCTTCCGGTCGGGATAGATTGTCGATGCTACTATTCACTCCCATCTCTTGAAATATGTTCCTTCTTGGTGGCATCATGCTTTTCTATATAATATCTCGTTTTCCACAGATGGCACCAATTGATGACATCGAATTTCCCCAGCCAGAGAACTGCCACCTGGACGGAAGGTGGGGGGTTCTGTCCTCGAGCACCGGCTGCATAAGTTGTAGGAGTTTGGAATATCGTTATAGATCACATGACAGGCTGCAAGCAAATAGGGACGTCGAGATATTTGTCCTCAGGGGATTAGCAGGTTTCTTTTGATGACCTACAACCACAGACACTAATTAGAGGACGCTAGAAGTATTTCCATTGAAGCCCCTCCGATGTTTAAGTCAGGTCGGGTGCTCGAAAATAGAGAGCAAGCATGTATATGAAGCAGAGAGCTTACAAGTTTGTGAACGAATGTAGGATGAATCATACCTGGGTATTTATAGAGAGATTAAACGGTGATTGCGGGCATGTCACCCGACATGTGATGCGCTTGAGCGGATCTTACGACTGATGTTATACCCATTTTGACCAATTCTTCAGGTTATCGGCCCAACTTTTCGGGATGAGACTAATTCAAAGTGTACTCATATTGTGCCATCAGAGGCGCGATCATTGGGAATAATAGAATGTGACCTGGAGTTCGGCCACTGGCTCGGTCCACTTACCTCGAGCTCATGATGTAGGGTCGCCGGTTCTCGGGACAAGAGGTGTTTTTTCAAGGGTGTCGGATCCTCGGATCCCTCCCGAGATGGCCATGAATGGTCTCATATTGCTTTGCACTTGCCGGTACCAAAAAATGCAAGGTTTGAGATTAAATGGATCCATATTCTATTATCTCAAAATCTGACAAAAGTTGGAAATAACTTAAAAGATGGAGAAGTAGAATGATTATCAACAATAACGGAGGAATATTTTGGAGATGATTAATTTTTTTTCAGCTATGTAAACGATTTTTCTTCCATATTTTGAACAGGTTTTGATATGGGGCAAGAGTGGGGCCTTTATGATGGGTTTTCACAGAAGTGAAGGTAAAAACGACGTAATATGTTGTCAATCAGGGATCTACAACTTATTCTTTCTCGTTTGGGCTTGGTACTTTACAGCAAGTCACCCTTATTTTCTTTTATAAAAAATGCAAGCACATGATGAAATAATAATTATTATTTTTACTCTAAAAAACCAATTATTTTTGTTTTTTTATTTGGGTATTATGTTTGTATAATTGGATCTCGGATATAAGATTTCATTCCTATCATAAAATCTTGCATACGGGATCTCATTTAAATTTAACCAATCGGTGCGGCCTGCTTTTCTGTATATGTGAATATTTATCAAACAAGTTAATAAGATCTTATTAAGTGATAATGTGTGTGTGTACATATATATATTGATTAATTATTTATTATACATTACGTTTCTTCTATGTTATTAAGGACGTTTAGAGACTCAGCATAACTAAATTTACTTGTCATAATATAACTTTGATAAACCAAACATATTCATCTACTCAACTTACAAACCGAATCCATTTTCATTAATAAAAACTCATAGACCTGTTTTAGTACATTTGTATTTCATCTACAACTGGCAAATATATGTTTAAAAAGAATTTGACAATGGTTTCCTGTTTTTCTGACTAATCTATCTATCTACGTACTTAAATATTTCTACCATGATTTCAATATTTATCACTTGATAAATTGATTATCTTAAAATCATACGAGTTGTTTATAGTCATCACCAATGATATCATATCTAGGGACGGCAATTCCCCGCGGATTTGGGGACCCGGGGGAAAACCGAAATGAGGCGAGTATAGGGAATATTTTATATCCCCGAATCAAATGGAATGGGGTGTTAATACGCACCCCCATCCCCGAAATCCCCGAACCCGTCCCGATAATGTGTGTATGTATATATATATAAAATAAAAATAATACTACTATTATTATTTAATAAAAATCATATTACTATTCTTATTTCATACATATTTAGATGAATAAAAGTCTTCTAAACTACGTAATAATTTAGTAACATTTATATGTATATATATATTGTTTTTAATAATATCTTATTTAGTAATAATAATATGTAAGGGATGGCGATTCGGGGACGGGGATGTGGATCCCCGAATTAAATGACAAAACTGCGGGATCGATTCGGGGACAGGGATGGGGATCCCCGAATTATTCGGGGGCGAGGATGATAATGACAAAACTGGCCCCGCCTCACCCCATTGTCATCCCTAATCATATCTTATACTGATTTAAACTAGCTAGGGACGAATAGATATCATGATATTATTGTACGTTATCTACCAATCAAAATGAACACTAATCTTCCCAACATAATCAACTGCAGAAAACTTGGTGGGAATTGACTCTTGATATCTCCAAAATCTCTTATTTAAGAGAGATCAGAAAAATCCCGACGCATCAAATGAAAATGAGGAATCTATTCTTTACTTTGTTCTTCCTCGTCTGCATGACTAATGTCCCATCTTTGGCCATTGGATTCAATGATGATCAAGAAAGTGATAGCTCAGCTCATGCTATTTTACGATCTCGAGCTCACCTACCCCACCACGCTCGTCCAAAACATCATCACCACAAAAGCCACAATATCCCACCAAGGCACCACAAGCAGTGGCCACATCCAGTACACCCTCCGCCGCAACCTAAGAAGGAAGATCCGAGGGATTGCTCCACGGCTCTGATATACGTGGTTGGGTGTGTTCCGGATCTGATATCTTCATATTTTGGTGAAAAAGTTAGAGTTGATGCAAATTGTTGCCACACCATAGGAGGGATTTCGGATAAATGTTTCGACGAAGCATTCGCACAGTTCGAAACCCCGACTTTCGCCGGTAGGGTAAAGGGCTTCTGCGCTCAACTACGATGAGAATATTGATCACTACAAGTTTGCGAGTGCATGTTTACATATATGTATATGTAAGTCATTTTTTTTTTGCTACCATCTCGTATTTATGTGTCGTGAATATGTTGGTCTTAATTCGGATTATAGAATTTTTTTTTTCGGGGAATTGTGAACATATATAAAATTGTTTGTTAATTATATTTTCTGTGCATGACTAGTGAGTTCTGAATACGTGACAAGATTACCTTAATCCCAGTGCTGATTGTAACCATTATCTCAAATCACTCCTCGGTGTCGTCATCGAACGACCCTGCCTTGGCCATTAATGACTTTGCCACAATGTCATTCAGCAGCCTATACTAGACCTTCATGTCCCTTTTCTCGCTGGAACCGGTCATAGAAAATTCCATACTCATATCGGCCACTGTCTTGGCTGGTAGGTTTGAGAAACTAATAATGCCCTCATACAGGAGCTGGAAAAAAACAGCAAAAACCTCCTTCGATACAACCACCTTGACACCAGAAGCTGTGGTCACTATCTCTCCATTAAAAACACACCATTCTCAAGAAACTGGTTCAGTGCTTTCTCATATACAGATCCTGATACCACCAAAAATCCATGCAGACCAGACTCTTCCAGAAATTTGAACATCTAACCATGCCGGCATCGGCCATGGACAACACTGAATCGAAGTTCACCTGCAAAGTGTTGCTCATGAAGGATGCCAAGATAATTGTGATAGAAGATTGTAAAATGCAGAAGGATTGCAAAGGAGTTTGAAGCGAAGGAATTTGTTTGAAAGCATAAAGAGAGATAAACAAGCACAGAGTACAGGTATGTATATGGGTGAACGATGAGAGACAAACATTAATGGACACGCGTCAGTCTAAGGTTGAAAGGTGTTTGAAATTCAAAAGTTTTAACCATACTATTTAAAAGAATGTTAAAAGACAAAATAATCTCAACCGTTCATACGTTACTATATCAGCACGGAAACACTAATTCAAACACATTGATAAGATCTGACTGAATATGTCTCTAAGTTGTATCAAATCGGCACTTACCAGACCAGCACGGACCTGATCAGCACGTACTAAAACAGCACGGAGACATTTAGTAGACTTTCGATCTTACTGTTTGAATTAAATTGTTCTCCCTGAATGAATGCTCAAAGAGCATAATTATGACATATCCAAGAGACCTAATATATTTCTAAAGTAAGAAAACTTAGCGTCCGACAGAGGTTTTGTGAAAATATCAGCAACTTGATGATATGTTAGATATTTTTGTTTTCAAAAATATTACCCAGGTAAACCTGGAGTAATCATCAACAATCACGAGGGTGTACCTCGTTCCCTAAGCTGGTTACTTTTATAGTGCCAAAAAGGTCCATGTGCAACCACTCTAAGCTTCGGGAAAAAGAGTTGCAACCATTATTCTTAAAAGTAGAAAGGAATTGCTTTCCAAGCTGACATGCGGAACAAATTTATCTTTAGTAAAATCAATTTTGGGCAAACTGGTGAACAAATCTTGCTTACTCAGACTGACTATGGTTTTAAAATTAGTAAGATTCATGTGTTTATGCCGCAACCATGCTTTAGAAGAATCAGCACATGAACATATAGATTCAGTTACCAGCTGATCTGACCAGTTTACTTTATAAGTGTTGCCCGTCTGTGTCCAGTAAGAACAGTCAAACCAGCAGGATTCTGAACTATGCATGTGTGTTTATGAAAACTAACCACATAATCATTATCACATAACTGACTAATGTTGATCAAGTTATAACATAGATTCTCAACAGAGAGTATACCATAATTGTAATGTTACCATGGAAAATCTTACCATTGCCATAGTTTCACTTATTTATTTATCACCGAATTTTATTCTTGGTCTTTTAATCTGTCCTTGTCAAGTCTGTTGTTTAGCCAACTGGGCTTAGAGTTCTCAGGTTGAGTATAGCCTATACCATGGTTGCACTTCTGGTTCAGCTTAGCTACGTTATGTCTCATCTGAGCTACTTACTTTCGAGCTGAATCCTAAGCCAGTTTATCATCCAGTGGCTTCTGGGCCTCATGAAACTAGCTCAATGAAATAGAAGATTGTGTCCAAGAGTTCATCACTTGATTTAATATTGCATTTTAAGATGTGATTTCATTGGACTTTATTTTCAGCAAATCATTTTTCAGTTCTGAGCTTACTTATCTCAGCCTCAAAACTGTCATGCTTTCCAATATGTGAGCAGGTCGGATCACCTGAGCTATTTACTTGGCTTTTGCGTTTAGTTTTAACCACCTCAAATGTTTGTGATATCTTCTTATACTCATGGACCATTTCTTTAAGTGCATTAACTAGGTCCTCATGTGTAAATTCAACATTTGAGAAGTCTAATACCACATCATTGTCATCAACCATGGGACAATATACTTCTTATTGCTCACTCTCACTGGATGAGCTGCTTGAGGTACTCTGGTCTGAATCGGAGTCTGCCCACTTGCAGTTGTTCTCCTCACCAAGTAGCACTTTCGATCACTCTTCTTTTTAATATTTTCCTACTTCATCTTTCTCACCTCCGATCTGATGACTTCTTGTCATCTCTCTTTTTCTTCATGCACAGTTAAAGCATTTAGAGTCTGTTAGGATCGAAGCTCCTCAATTATGTGCATTTTAAAAATATTTGGAAAATAGTTAGCACGTAACTGGGAAAAACCGGATTGCGCCAGCTGGACCAGCAGCTCTACGAGCTAGTTTGGATCACATGCGATCTGGTCTATACAAATCTTGAGCTGCAGTAGTTCAATGCTATTGAATTGTTTGTGCACCGAGAGATAGATCAGATAAGATATAAAGGCTTGCGGAAAACATCTGAACTATTCTCTGAAAATCGAAAGCTATTTTAACAGGTTTTAAACACAGTTTTAAAATATGTAATGCGTGAATGTTAAATGCAGAAAGCTGTAAAGATATATGCAGCAATTTGTTTATGGAAGTTCGGAACTGAATCTCCTACATCTCCCCTTCTTTCGCACGGGAAGGATCCACTAGAAGTTTTGATTACAGCAGCTTCTGCTATAATCTGATCCAACAGCCCGCAAGCTACAAGAACTCATAGCTACTTGTGCACACCAGCCCGTAAGCTGTGTGTCTAACAACACTTCTTTTACGTCTCAGTGAGAAATAAAGACTTGTTTAACGTCTCTGTCCAAAGACTACAAAGGAGGGGAATATATTATGGTTTTGATTCACCCACAGAACCTAAGCAGTTCATCATAGGAATCTGCGAGGGAATCGTGTGTGAGAGTTTTTCAATGTTTGCTCACTCTCTCTATTGTACTCTCACACACTGAGAAGTGCTCCTCTCTGAGCTGGTCTCTCGATGTCTTCCCATGGTTGTGTTGTCGAATAAGATTTTCCTTTGAAGCTCACGGTCTATGCACCAGCTCACACCTGGGCACAAGACCAGCTTGCACACCAGCTGTCACATGAATGTGCAAACCTTCGACTAAGCACTGCTCTTGTATTCTGATTTGTTATATTCTTCTCGTAAGCACCTCTCCTCTCACATGCTCTCTGCGCTCATGTGTTCTTCAGCTTGTGCTGCTGCTCTTGATATAAAGCCTCTGATATGTTATATCTGTTCGACACAAAGTTGTAGCTTTGTAAAGGCTTCTGACAAAGTTGTACCTTGTATCCTTTAGCATTAAACGCGTTGCAGGCTTTATTTGACTCGAGCTCTTTTCTTTCTGCACTTCAGCCTTTGCTGACTTTGAGCATGTGTCTCGATCAGACAAATTAGTTTGTCTTCTAGTATTCTAAGATTGCACAATCTAATTTATCTGATCTAGCGCAAGGCTTCTGATCTGTTCTACCAACTGGTGTCCTCCCAGCTGGTCTCTCTTAGCTAATATCTAAGCTGCTCTTGAGCTGATCTGCGCTTCTTCTCTAATCTGCACTTCGTATCTGCTTTTTTACTGCTCTTATTCTACTCTTTCCTGCTCTTGTCTGCTCTTGAGCATTGCTGGGCTCTAAGCTTGTTTCCCAACTGGTTTCCTTCCCAGCTGGTTTCTTCTTTCACTACAGCAATCTTCCTCCACGATTCGTTTGGTATCGAACAGCATGTGATCCTCTGCGGTTATATCCCTTCTTCTTTGGATCACATCTGCTCTGATTCAGCTTTCATTAGATCTTTAATCTGCGCTTGATCATCGATCCGAGTTGTTAATCTCCTGAGCTGCTTTTCCTTTGCTGTACTAGCTTAGGCGTCCCCTTACTGTTCCAACTTAGATGTCTTCTTCCGCATCATCTTGGGCGTCCTCTCACTACTCCAACTTTGACATCTCCATAATAGCATCCAGCTCTCGTCCAATCTGATTTGCTTCAGTATTTATCCAGCTTGGACCTACGTCCCTGATCTGGTCTTCTTCTATCCGAGCTGGTTTATCCTTAACCAGCTTGGATATCT
Source organism: Dorcoceras hygrometricum (assembly GCA_001598015.1). Lineage (NCBI taxonomy): Eukaryota > Viridiplantae > Streptophyta > Magnoliopsida > Lamiales > Gesneriaceae > Dorcoceras > Dorcoceras hygrometricum. Next base: position 181,726 of record KQ991057.1, on the reverse strand, counting down.
TCTACGCTGCTCTGGGACTGCACATCAATGTTAAATCGTTAGTGAGATAATAGCAGATTTTGTTAATCAAAATTAAGATTATGATCTATAAAAATAGATCCAACAGAGTCAGTAGTAGTTTGTTCCGATTTATGGTTTTAATTGAAAAATAAGGAGAGTGTTTTCTTCTCATTAAATTCCCAAACTTCTTAATGAAGAGGGACCTAACGTCGTTGCTCGGCTATTCTGTAGATTTTTTGGCTTGTCCTCTGTAGCAGCTAGATCTTTTACTGGTTGTGAAGTGGAAGCTTCCTCCTTCGATCTGTTCAACAGCTCGAACTCATATGCTTTTAGATCGGCAAACAGGTCATAGAGCTCAAGTTTGTTGAGATCCTTAGATTCACTCATGGCCATCATCTTTATGTCCCACTCCTTGGGTAGAACTCTCATAACTTTTTAGGGTCACCTCCTTGTTTTTTCTTCCCGAGAGCTGCTAGTTCAATGATTACGCCGCTAAATCTTTCATCAAAGACGGCAATGCTCTCTCCAGGTTTCATCTTTATGGTGTCAAATTTCTGAGTAGCCACTGTGAGTTTGTTTTCCTTAGTCTGTTCATTGCCCTCATAGAGCTGCGTAGCTTGTCCCATATCTCCTTAGCTGTTAGGCACATTGATGGATCTGTTTTGACAGATCCTGATTAAGTTTTGAATTACACAAAACCTGTTATTGTGTTTCTAACAATTCCACTTGAGTGTACAGATTCCAGGATCGAAGAAGATGATGAACAGTCGAAGAATCTGTCCAGCCGATGGTTCAAGTTAAAGTTCACCAGTTGGTTTGGTGCATTCATTTAGACGGCAGCTGGATTAGAAATGGAGACGTCCAAAGTTGAATCAGTTGTTCGTAATCAGGCGGAGGCCAAGTTGAACCAGCTGGAACAAAGTGAACCAGCTGGAACGATAACAACCAGCTGCAAGCGCTAAAGAGAAAAGATGAACCAGCTGGTACATGAGTTGAGAAGTTTGCTGGAGAAATAGATTGAAGAAGAAGATTCCAGTCGCAAGTTACTGTTGACGAATCTGTCAGCAGTCGTGATTGATATTACTGTTGACGAATCTGTTGACAGTCGCTATTCAAGAAGCTGCTGACAGCTGATGAGCAATATTGAAGAATCAGCAGATGAAGAAAGCAGCTGGAGCGCTAAGCATAGATGACATCAGCAGTGACGTCATCATTCAGCAGGAAGCTACAGTGATCAGCAGCTGAGCTAAAGACTATCAGCAGTTGTGAAGAGAAGCGCGAAGATGAAGCGACGTCGTACAAGAAGTATCCAGTCGCAGTACAACCAGCAGTTGGGGTTTGAAGTTGGCGATTGCAAAACGATGTCGTTTGGATAAGTTGATACGACAGCGTTTTGCCTTCGTAAGATTCAGCATATGGTTTTGCGCTAAGAACCAGCAGGTATAACTCTCAAGAGAAACCAGCAGGTAGCTTGTACATCCAGACGCAAGCAACAGTACATCCAGTCGTGAGCTACAATGAACCAGTTGTTGCTATGCATTCGGTCGCAAAGATGTTGTACCAGTCGCAAGCATTGCACATTTACTTTAGCATAACACGTTTACAGTTCAGCACTTGCATTTCATGCTTAGCATAGCATACAGTTAGCACACAAGCACTTGCAAAGTCTCGAACAGATTTATGTTGTACATAAATCTGTTTGAGTTGTTTTAAAATATAGGATTCAGTTCTGGTATTTTCCGCATGATTTTTAAATCATATCAGATCTGTCTCCGGTGCTCTTCTGGTGAGTTTTTATGTGTTCAAGAACATTGAGCTATTGCAGCTCCAACGTATTAGCAGCGCGCAAAATTTTTAATGTCTTTTATCAAGCACGGCTGCTAAGTTCCTTCGAAAAACAGGGACCATCAATTGGTATCAGAGCAGGTTATTCTTGAACGAGCACTGATTTTAAAACACATGTGCTATGTTTTTAATGTTTTAACTGTTTTGAGAAGCTTATTCTATGAAGGCCAGATGCTGTTTTAATATAGAACCGGTTTTTCGCTTGATGAACTGTCGGGATGCGCGAGTCCCAGGCAGATGCCAAGATTCTATTTTCGTTGTGCTATAAGATCACTTGGAGCGAGGCTCAGTGACAAGTACATGGGGCGAGATAGAAGAAGGAAAAATCTGAGCTTTTATCTGTACTGGTTCTTCATATATTTAAGTAACTCAGTAGCACGTGTTCATTTGAAATATTTCGATGCTCTGATTTGTTTTAAAAGTTCTGCTTTGCGGATTTCAGCTGATGCTCAAAAGTTTGTTTTTAAATGATTTGAGCTCATATTATAAAAGACAGGGAGAGTGGCGTCACTGTCTTTGACCAATTTGAGTTATGCATCAGTTCAGTTTTTCAAAAATCAAAAGGAGACAACAACGAAAGGGAAGAACACAGAAGAAGATGAAGCAGTCGACAATCATTCTTGAGAGGAGCTTATTGTGTCGACTGCTGAATCTGTATTAGCTTGTGTAGAAGAAATTTCCCTAGTGTGTGAGAAACAGAGAGTTGAGCGTTTCATTGTATCAAATCTCACACACAGAGATTCATTCACATCCATTGGTGAATGAATCTCAAAACGTTTTCCAACAGTTCCCGTCCAAGCACGATGACGTAAAACTCATGTGTATGTAGTTAGTCACACAGTTGCGGCTGATGTGCATTTGTGGAGTCTAGGAGTTCTCACAGCTGCTGGTTGTGAGATCGGGTCTGTACACGAAGTTGTAAGATCAAATCTTCTAGTGGATCCTTTCGAGGTGGAAGAAGGGGAGATGTAGGACATTGAGGTCCGAACTTCCAGAAACAAATATGCTGTGTATCGGTCCATTTCTTTAAGCTTTCAGCATTGTACATTTACTTTAGCATAACTCAGCATAACACGTTTACAGTTCAGCACTTGCATTTCATGCTTAGCATCGCATACAGTTAGCACACAAGCACTTGCAAAGTCTCGAACAGATTTATGTTGTACATAAATCTGTTTGAGTTGTTTTAAAATATAGGATTCAGTTCTGGTATTTTCCGCATGATTATTAAATCATATCAGATCTGTCTCCGGTGCTCTTCTGGTGAGTTTTTGTGTTCAAGAACATTGAGCTATTGCAGCTCCAGCGTATTAGCAGCGCGCAAAATTTTTAATGTCTTTTATCAAGCGCGGCTGCTAAGTTCCTTCGAAAAACAGGGACCATCACACATCTTGATCACACTGAACATGTTCTTGTCCAGTGTCTTGAAGATGATATCTTTGGCCATGTTGTCAAGATTTTCCTTTTTCTTATCCTCGATTATCCATTCATATCTTGGCTTTTCGACCATCCTAGGAGCACCATCAGATATAGCAACTGCAGTGTTGGCCTTCATAATCTTCATTGGTCCATCTATGATGACGAACCACATATCATCATCTTGGGCCGACAAATGTGCCTATATACGTATTTTTCAGTCATCATAATATTCGTTAGAGAACATAGGAATCTTGTTATATGATTCCATGTGCGATGAATGAGATTTTAAAATGATTTTTGTTTAGGATTTAGTTTACTCTGCTCTGATACCACTTGTTATGATAAAAAATACACCGTACATAGTTTAGAAGGGGGGTTGAATAAACTCTTTAAAAAATTTTGTGCGTTAAAGAGATCTTTCAGATCAGTTGCATTAACAACTGAATCTTTAACTCAATCCAATCTTTTTTCTCGAGCAATAAAAAGATTTATGCGAAAGAGCTCAATCAAACAGTGAACAATGTAAGTAAATGTATGCTGAAATAAAATGAGATCGATTACGAGAGAATTTGTTTCTGAAAGTTTGAAGCAATGGTTCTACATATCCACTTCTTCCAATCAAGAAATGATTCCACTATAAGATTTGATTCGAATATGGAGTATCCTAATCCGGTCAGTCAGGTCGCACCCGAGCTGAACTCCTAGTATCAACAATCTACATGTTGTGTTACAACGACTATCAAAGGCTTTTGTAAGGATAGGAATGGATAACACAAAGCCTAAAATATTCAGCAAGACGCTAAAATCTTGTTACAAAAAAAAGGAATTATAATATCGTTTGCTGTTCAAATACCAGCTCACAATCTGTTCTCTTTTGTTATAGCATTGTGGTTCTCGTGTTCTCACGAAAGATCTTCTATTTATACTCTTCGGATCCAACGATAATAAATGTTACCCGTAAACACATCGAATGAATCCTTGAGCTGATGCCTGAAGCTAATAAATGTGCATTTAATTATTTTATTGTACCTTGTTTGTTTCTTAAATGATTTCCGTCTTTTGCACCAAAATGGAAAAAATTATACAGATGTAGTTCTTAGACTTTCCTGAATTTATCCGAAAGTATCTCAACCTATAAATGAACCCACAGAAGTCAACATCAAATGAGCTACAATCGTATTGATTTGATAAGCAATTTAGTGTCCTGAGATCCTAAACCGAACTACTTCTCTTAGCTGATCTATCCTGAGCCGATCTCCCTGAGCTGAACTTCTCTAAGTTGTTCTACTATAAACTGATCTGCTCTAAACTTTCCAAGATCTGATCTGATACAATTTCCAAAACTGGGTTGTCCTTACTCATCTTAGCTCTAATCTGATCTGAACAAATCACGTTGTCAGCTCTGGCCTAATCCGATCGATTTTCCTCCGAGCTGAATTGAACTTAACTTATTTTTGTCTTCACCAAAACTTAGCATATTCAACAATGACGATCGATTTTCGTCCGAGCGAATATTCAACGTGATAGTGTGGGGCACATTGGGCTATCGACTCTTCAACAGACAATAGTTGTATTGCGAATTCTACCATATGCTTTACCTACGGATGCTTCTGAAGAATACATCAAAATTGGAGAGTCAACTGTAATTGAATGCATGCAACGCTTTTGCCAAGCTATAGTGGAAGTTTTGTCTGAGCAATACTTGAGGTCATGTACTGCAAATGATATTGTAAGGTTACTCTATATTGGTAAACAACGAATATTTCCTATAATGTTGAGAAGTCTTGAATGTATGCATTGGAAGTGGAAAATTGTCCCACGGCTTGGGCATGTCAATTTGTAGGTTGTAGCGGATCTCCAACGATCATTTAGAAACATTAGCTGATTATAATCTTTGGATATGGCAAGCATATTTTGGGACAAAATCTAATAATGATATCAATGTTTTAATTAATCCAATCTAGTTTTCAACTTTGTACAAGGTATTGCTCATCCGGCTCATTATTCAATTGGAAGAAAAGAACTACAATTGGAGAAAAAGAGTATGATACGGGATATTACTTAGCTGATGGTATTTATCCAAAATCCAAACTATCCCAAAATCCAAACTATCCATGATCCGCGCGTTCCAAAAGGGAATTATTTTGCATAACAAGAGTCTTGTATAAAATATGTGGAGCATGCATTTAGTATTCTCCGGTCCCGATTTGCGATTGTGATCCTTAGCATCTTTTTGGAAGAAACGTCATTTGCACGATATAACGATATCATGTATTATAATGCATGATATGATTATCGAATTTGGAGTTGAATCAAGAATTAAGCACACAATTTACAATAAAACGCGGAAGTTTAAAAAGCGGGTTAAAATTATTTTTTTTTGGCCTCATACAAAAACGGCAAGTAAAAATATTCGAATGCTCAAAATAGATACTAAATCTTTAAAACTATTTACAAACACATGCAGATCTAACCTGCTCACAATACATGCAGAAAGTCAAAAAGTAAACATCATTCAATCTCCCAAACAAACAAGCAAGTATATATATAATCCAATAACAACATTGTCAAGTCATAACAGGCATCCTCTGATAATGACTTGATGATACATACTTATATATAAATCAATGTTTTCATAACGGACCGATAACGAACCGGTCTAGCTATCAAAACGGTTTGACCGGTTCAATCGGACGGTCCAACCTGAATATAGTTTATTAATAAAATATTAATATTAAATAATGAATAATATATTTTAAATTTTTAAAATCAAAAAATATATATAAATAGATAAAAATATATTTTTATTTTTCAGTTTTACTATTAATTTTTTAAATATATAACCAAATATTTGTTTTATATTTTAAATCATTAGAAAATGATTTTTTTCAAAAAAAAGTAAAAAGCCATATCGAAAACCGGTGGAACCAGTTCGATCGGTTTGATCTATTCAACCAGTTCTTAGCCGGTTTTGAACCGGTTCTTGATCGGTTTCGACCGATCAAATCGGTTCTTGACCGCTTTTGACCGGTCAAACCGGTAAAACGGTTTTGTTACATGGTTCGTATCGGACCAAGGACCGATTCCCGGTCGAACTGGCCGGTCCGGTCCGATTTTGAAAACAGTGCATAAAATAACTGGGACACTCAATCAACTCCTAAGGGGCTCCACTAGCTGATGCTCCACCTGGCACAGCTGATCCAACCGGATAACCTGGTAACCAACACAACCAAAACAACCCCAAAGGGAAAAATGACCAAATCTCAGTACGGAGAACATTATAAAATAGCTAAATCGGTACGACGAAATATGCAATATGTTGTACAATACATGACAGGGTGACAAACGATAAAAGTGTTAGAGTAGATGCCCAACTAGCCAACTTGTGGCGTGTGGGTTTTATAGACTCTTGTACAAACGATCTTTATATATGATATTCGCATTTTCTTATATGGCATTCTTTACTTTCATTATGTGTGTAATGATTTACAATTATGTTGAGTAAAGACCTAGAATACACTAAAGCATATGTTAGGTGTGATAGTGGGTATGACGGCTATCATGAAACACATCTAATAGTCGCTGTGTACTCTAAACATGTTCCTAGTCGATTGGGCCGTCAAAATGAGGATAAGGCCGCCCGAGTTCGAGACTAGTATCTGCGATGCGAAGTACCATGTTTCATTGGTAGGGAACATTGTGATGTTCTGAGCATGCAGATAGATAGTGACATGGTGATCTATCGAACTACCCTCGTTCGGACTTTCCAAGTGGTTACCATTTGTCGAGTGGATAAGTCCGAGGTCTTGGTTGTACCGATTAGTCCTCACGACTCGAAACGTCATTGAGACTCTACATGATAGGAGTCTCACTTTGACCCGTTTGCCGACTCACTTGGGGTCACAAGGCGTCGGGATTGGGTGAGACCCCATTGCATGTATGAGTCGATGTATCGTTGGCGAGGATTCACCGCTCGCAGACATGCGTGGATATCCTATGCTATCTGAGGGGAATATAGTGTATAAATCTCTGGCCAGAGTACTAGAAGTGTTTTAGGTAAAAGCCGGGATTTGACTCTGTTGAGGGGCAAAACGGTCATTTTGCTATTTAGGGTTTGATAATCTGAAAAATTGTTTTTCACATCATAACATTCAGTTTTGGAAACTGAGTCGATCGGTTCGATCTGATCGGCGATCGAAGTTACGATGAAGTCACAGCGATAGATATCGTCATTTGGACCCGGGCCCGTTGGACCGGCCCAAGTCCAACTTTAAGTCTATTTAATTAGACTTAGTGACTTGGTTAAACTACACTACAACATAACCTAAACCTAGCAAAATCAGCCGCCACCCTCCTTCCCTCTCTCGTCGCCGCCGCCGCCGCCGCCGTGCGCCGCCGCCGTCTTCGTCGGAAAATTGGTTTCCGGCCAACTTGACGTGGAGAATCCGTTTGTGCTGATCTCGTCAGGGCTTCTAGTGCAGCCTGACGAAGGAGTCTCGGATCTGGTCATGGACCGGATTGGCGTTTCTACCGCAATCTACCGAGAAGAGCCGGGTTCTTGAAACACCGGTTGGAGCCAGGCACAAGTGCCAGAGAGGTAACTCGCTAAACATCCTATGAATGTCGTAGAATGTTGATTTGTTTTTCGTATTGATCGCCTCCCGTTTCAATTTTGATTGTTCTTCCGCTGCCTGTCGGGGGGCGGATCCGGATCCCCAACAGTGGTATCAGAGCCAAGGTTACCCGGATCTGATCAATATGATTTGCCATAATTGTATCTAACTTGTTGAATTTCAGAATTGAGAGAATCAAAATTCAAGGAATCGAGGCCATCGGACGCCGCCGCCCGCGACGAGCCTTCCACCGCACGCGATTGTGCGCGCGCGGCAGCGCGATGCTCGCGCCATGAACGCGCACGCTGCGCGGCCTGGAGAGTCGACGTGCACGAACCGCTGCGCAACACCGCCGCTGGAAGCGCGCTGCTTTGCGCCGCCTTAGGCGAGCGCTTGCGGCCGCCTCGCGCGTTCTTGTTGCGCGCCTTTGCGCCGCTCCACTCCGCCCGCCTGCTGCGCGTGATGGCCGATGATGAGCGCCGCTTCTCGCGCTTCGTCTCGTGCGGCCGCGCATATGATGCGCTGCTGGATGCCCGCTGCCGCCTCCTTGATGCGCCGCCAGGTCGATGTTGTGCGCGCAGCGTTGCGCTGCGTCGCGCACGATGGTGCGTACGCTGCCGCCGCTTTTTGTGGTGGCGGCGCCGCCGTCGCCGACCGGCGATGCTCCGGCGAGTTTCCGGCGATGTCGTGACGGCTGGTCTGATTCTTTCTAGGGTTTTTTCGGGCCTGTCCCGGGCAGCCCGTGAAGTTTTCGGGCCGGTGTGCGATGTCGGGCCCGGTTTTGATCGATTTTGAAATTTAAGTTTTTGGGCCCTAAAATTGTTTTAAGCCCAATATTGATACAATTAAAATTAGTAAAATGCGATTTTAATTATGAAATGTGATTTTGTAATAAAATATGATTTTGTTGATTAAAATTTGTTTTATCGGCAAAATACGATTTTATTATAAAATACGATTTCGTAATTAGAATATGATTTTACGATAAATAATTAGATTATTTAAATTATGCATGTTAATTAGATTAATTGCATGATTGGGGTGATCGAGAGCCGTGCCCAATATGTTAGGTGTATGCAATAGGTTTTATTTGATTTCGGTTTTTAATAATATTGATTATCATTTAAAGTGGGCCTGTTTGTGGCCCGTTCCCACCCCTTGATAAATGTATCCCTTATCTGTCATAGTACATTTAAATGTAAATTACTAGATTTAGTGGGAGTATATCCGAAGACGGTGGACAATGACGATCAAGATATTGAAGACCGAAGATCTGTAAAACCGGAAAGCATTGTAATAGGATTGCATTGCATATTGCATTACCCCTAGGATTGGACCCAGGTCCGTGGCTGGCAACCACGGACCGCAAGCTCTCGCGATCGATCATCCCAATGTTATTTATATATTTGATATATAGATTAAATGAATACGCATGTTTGCATGTTTTAAATTAGATTTAAATATGCATGAGACCAAAATATTTTCAAAAATAAAATCCCTCGTTTTAAATTTGATTTAAAACTTATATCAAGATAAATGTTTATTCGATAAACAAAAGGGTATTTAAAATTGTTTAAATTAACCCTACCTTCCATCAACAATGAGTGTACGTCGATGCTACCCGTATACATGGCCCGGCTCATATTATTGAGGGGGTCATGGATGCCG